>VWPU01009296.1:213628-512006 GCA_013398955.1 Callaeas wilsoni
TCCCTCCCTTCCTTCCTTCCTCCCTTCCTCCCTTCCTCCCTTCCTTCCCTTCCTCCCTCCCTTCCTCCTTGTCTATATACATGTTTTATATACATGTCCAGCCACATACATATATATATATAATCCTGATTCAGTGCATTAAAAGTGTAACAGTGAATGTGTTAAGTAAGAAACCAACACAAGATGACAAAGTCAGGGTCTTTCAAAAGAAAAAAATAGAAATCTACTTCTGTGGTCTTGAAGGGTTTGTTGTTTTTTCCCTTTTTCCATTTGATAGAATAGTGCTTGAACATTTGTTCTGCAACCAGCTATCCATAAAGGAGAATTTCCTATGCCTTCCTTGCAAACAGCACAACCTCATGTGATCCCTGATCACAACAAATTGATTTATTTAAATAAAAATAATGATCTTCTTTCCTTTCTCCAGCCCCAGCAGCAAAATCCCATGTAACCCTGATCAGCAAATTGATACAGTTATCTTCTTTTGCCCTCCTTTCTCAAACCCAAACAATACCACCCTGATCCCCAAGTAATAAGAAAATGATTTATGCAAACAAAAATAATTATCTTTCTTTGCTCTCCACCCTCTGACTGTATAATCTCAGCAGCTCCTTGTTTAACAAATTGATTTATTTAAATTAAACAAATAGTGATCTCCTTTTGACCTCTGTGGAGCACCTCTGTGGCAGACTCCTACCACTGCAACCACCTTACCCATATGCTTAGAAGGATGTATTTTAAAATATAACAGCACTTCGAACTAACCTTGATACTTTGTGATTCCTCTAATCAAAGCTCATGGAAGCTCTGTTCCTGTTAAATGAAATTCGGACACGTGTCATCTAAAAATTAGGAAAAGTAAGTTAAATATCACTGGACCATCACTGGCAAAACTTTCAAGGAGCAAGAGGTAGAGTCCTGCTTGTCAGTTGTTTTGTTGACATGATCTTGTTCCATGTCTGATAGTCCTGAAGGCGTATAAATACACGTAGATGTACATGTTATCTGTGTAGTTTTTCCTGTGCTGGTTTTATTCAAATTTGTATTTTCTGTGCTGTCCAACCGATGCCTCTGTTTTGTGCAGCTGCTACTTAAACAGTCATTTGGGCATTATACAGAATTACATAATTATATGTGCCATAAGCAAAAGTGCAAATAGTCCCACTTAGCACCTAATCAGATGATATCTGTTGTGAAATGCTGGCGAAGGAGCCAATAGATATGACTTACTTTGCTATTAGCTCTGCTTCTTTGGAGGCGAGTACGGACTGCAGCTGGAATTTGGCAGAGATGGAAGAGGGATTAAGTGATAGAGGAGGCCTGAGTGTATTGTATAAAGAAACATTCTTTCCTCGGCCAGCTTCTGTGGTGTGCAATGCTCAGAGCAGGACAGTGGTGTTAACCAGTCTCCCAGATTTTGAAATACTTTGTTTTCTTGCAGGTCATTCACTCTCTGTGTCTGCTTTGGTTTCAGACCCACGGTGCCCTCCAACAGAAGACAGTGACATGACAAGAATGGTGACACAAGGCTCTTACTGTTACATTCAATAATTGATTCTCCTGGATGGATTGTGACTCCCTAAAGGTTGCAAAGAGAGGTAAGAATGATTGGACAGCTTCAAAAACATTAGTTCCTTCCAAAGTCAAAAAGTTTTCACTCCCTTGCATTGTTCTCCTTCACAGTCTAGCACTCTTTGGGACTCTTTGGAAATACATGGGAAAATCATTATGAGAGATTGTTTTTATTAACCAGGCATTTTCTTCTTTAATTTTTGGGCAATTTTGAGTGTTTTTTGGTAATGTTCAACACTGAATTGGGAATCACCATGTGAAAAAACTGATTGTGTCTGTTTTTATGATTGTCACAAAGTCTACATGGGAAATCCAAATGAAAGGGAAAAAGCTGCAAAAACTGCTCAAGTGGTAGAATAGAAATATAGACATCTCTGAAGTTTTTCAAATCCCACCTTTTGTATTTTGTCCATTTGAAATATATCTTTTTATTCTTCCAAAATCCAAATAATTGAGGTTTTTGCATCTGAACACCTTTGGAGATATAATCTCAAAATATCCTTGGATATTTGTTTCAGAATATTCTATTTCAAAGTTCAGTCCTTCCCATGCATTTTAATTACCTTTACTCATGACTTGCACAAGTAAAATGAGGTGAGACTCATGCTATAACATTATGCAAAAATGCTCCCATAAAAAAATAATAATCTTGTTCTGAAATTATACACGGATGATTATTAGAGCTGCAGCCTTTTTAAAAATTTGGCCACTCTCTATTGACTTGCCAGAGAGGCAAGTATTTCTACAGATGGCTTGGAATTAGTAGAACATGAAATAATGTCAATGGTACTGGTAAGAGGATTAACCAGCAGTTCTGATGTTATTGAACGGTTTGCAGAGACCATATTAAACAGCCACATCAGTCCACAGGTCAGCCCTGCAGTTCTGCTGCTAAGCAAACACAGATGTAGAGCTCCCTTTCATGGCCATCATTCCATGCCTTTGACATATGTTAGGCTCTTGGGACTCAGTGGCATATTTACAGCCTGAACATTAAAGATTCCTTTTTTTAGATCATTAGTGGACACCGACGTCTAAGTTGGCAGCAAAAGGAAAAGCAGGAGCCCAGGACACTAGGGATGGACCCCAGCAGCACAAACGTATCTGTGAGGAATTAAGCTGCTAGAAAGTTCCCTGATGAAATGCTAGGGCCTTTTTCAATTACTGAAAAAAATTCTTCTTAAGAATCTAGTCTGCTTTAAATCTGTTTTTCTTCCGGGTTGATCTTCTCTGTATTTTGCCAAAGTTGCCTATGAAGTCGCAGTGGTTGAGTTTCACAAGGCGAGAGGGTTCAGCTCATGTCAGCCCTGCCAGGCCTCTGTGCTTGTTCAAAGTTTGTGCAAATCTGTTGGGACTGCAAACTGGCCAGAAGACATTGAGGGAACAGTCTGTCTTACAATATTCCTGTTCCTTTTCTATTCCAGCAGAAACTTTGGCAGTTCTTTAACATTTTCCTCAGTTTTTTGTTTCTCTAAAATTAGGAGTCAGAAATAAAGAAAATAAATAGCACAACTATGTGATGAACAGGTATTTTTTAGATACACAAAATACATACTTATGTATGTCTAGTGAGAACAGGGTGGGACAGGTTCTTCTTGTTTATCTGAATAGTTTTACCTGTCTCAATCTTGAAAACCTGTCAGTTTTCAGATAAAGATATAGGCATAGACATGCTATGTTCAAGGAAGAGTTCCTGAATGTAAAGGTTGCTGACAAAGAATTCGTATAGAAAGAAGATAAATCAAGTGATAAAATACGGAGCTTTTGGTCAATAATTATTTAATATGGTGCAAATTTTAAGTGAAATTTCCAGCATACAACTGCTCCACGTGTAGCCACTTCTTCCTGCAAGACGAAATAAACACGCAACCAGAGAGTGTAACAATGAATTACATTCCACCTAGAAGTGCTTTAGCATGTCTTCAAGAGCTGCTGCCTGCTTCAGTGATGGATTACAAGTTAGCATGGAATCCCACAGGCCTGGCAAGGTATTTATGTAGTGTTCTGATTGCTCAGACACTCCCAGCAAATGTACAGTCCGAGCAGAAATCAGAGTATCACTATCTCCCACTTTATTTCATTTATTTATATTTAGCAAGTGCTGGAATATTACAAACCCCGAAGCACAGCTGTAGCTGGAATATAGTTTCCAAAGCTTATTTACAGTAGCTCTCACTCACAATGGGTAATGGTATATTACTCCATAAGTAGTTCCATTGATTTCAAGAGATCCATTAGTGAGGTTCCATTCCATGTACAACTGAGTGCATCTCGATTTGGTCCCATGGTTGAAATGCAGAAAGAGCTCCTTTGCTGCTGTGTTCTTAAATGCATGAACAGTTTGAAAAAAGCCCTACTCCAAGCCCTCCCCCAAAAGCTCATAATGCTGCAAAATACTGATGAGGCTGGAGAGATGGAGGTTTTGCAATATTTTATTTCCTTGCAGAAGCAGTGATACATGCTCTTCAGTTATACATAGATGAGTGTTCATTCCATGTGCTGTTTTCAGCTGTGTACTTACACCAGTCCAAAATCTCAAAGAGAAAAGGAAAAGCTGAGATTCACATCAGTAGCAAAGAACATCAGGTGATGTTGATTTAAAGAAAACATTAATCAATCCAGATTTGCTTGGAACCAGGCCCAGGTTCACTCAACAGGTTGGTGAACCTTAGCAAATGTTTCTGTGAGTCTGTTCTGTGTTTTGACTTTGTAACATGATCTGAAATCATCCGAGTTTCATGTGGTTTTGTTGTGCACGTTTGGAACGCTCGTGGGGCGAATCCAGGGAAAGACAGAGGTGCTAAATTTTGCATGACGTGATAAGGTAAGAAGTGTTTCGCTCTTCCTGGCACTCCCTGATACCAAAGTGAACAACGGTTGATGCTGTCAGCACAGTTTTAAAAGCGGAGACAATCACTGTCTGTCAGGCTCCTTGTGTCTCCAGGAGTCTTTATTTCGGAGCCAACAGACAGTCTTCAAATCATATCCTGAAAAACCCTATCATGAGTTTTGGACTGTTATTTTCTTTTTCTCTGTTTCTGGTAAATGTCAAAAGTTTTACTGCATAGGCAGGTACTGGAGTTGTGAATAGTATGTTATGTTTCTTGATGTATATTGGTTTGAAGAAGTTTTATAGTGCTTCTAAAAATTAGGTTTTTATGTTGAGTTTGGGGATGAACAACTTGTGTTTCAGCTTCATTCGGTTTGTATCTGAATTCATAAATAGGTGTACTCAGCCTCCATAGCTGGATATAAAGTATTTAAGATCCATCTACACCAATCAGGTAAAAAATATGATGAGGTGACACTTTCTATTAATTTTATTTTTAGTCCAAACTAGAGCCCAGAGCAATAAAGATGTGAGACGCTCTGCACAAAAAACAAAATCTAATTCATCAGAGGATGCCAAATTTTTCATTCTGTTTCAGGGTGAGCAACAGAATTTTGCTGGAGCTGAGATTTTGGAGACAAAGGCAGGTGGGAGGAGCTGTTTATCTTTTTACACTGATTCACTGCCTCATAATTGAGACATGTTTGTGGATCACTGGGATGACAGGGAGCTTAGAGAAAGGGAGGCCAGTGAGTGTAGCTTAGTGGCCTGGCGTATATACAAGGTCAGACTAGATAATTTAACTGTCTCTTCTGGTCTTAAACCTGAGGAAACTCAAAGGAAAAATCAAAGTCTGCAGAAGTAATAAGTAAGAAAAAGATGTAAAAGGCTGTAAAAGGCGTCCTTTAATGCCCCCGAGGTTCAGCATTCCTCAGCACACCAAGGAGACTGGGGTACAGCCACGGATGGAATGGTCCCTTCAGAAGGACAGTAGGGAGGAAGAGCAGCTTGCCAGTAATACTCAGGTTTAAACTGATCGCTTTATTCTCCTCTAGAAGAGTTCTGTTTGCACCCGCTGGTATCATTGCATTTTTCCACTAAGGCTGTCTCACTTATTTAACTTGACACAGAGAGCCCCTCTGAGGTCTTTGAGATTCCAGCCAGCATTGGAAGTGACAGCCCAGATAAGGCAGGTAATCATATCAGACCTTGGGGGACCGCACTGACTACTTTTTAATTGATAATTCCAAGTTTCTCTAATAAATTTATTTCTTAATTATATACATCATGTCATACATGGTAGCTAATGATTACCACTAGTTTAAGTCTGCAACCTTCAGGACATCCCTCTCCCTACCACATAATCATAATTTTCCTTCCAAATTAAGATTTCCTCAGAAAGAAAATGAACAAAAACCTGCACATTAAATCCAATTCCTTCCAAATAAAATAAAAGTAGGTAAATTTAAGATACTGAGTTACGTAAGCGATTTTAATTAGCAGATCATTTCAGGAAGATCATAAAACATTTAAATAACACTGAAGTTATGTATATTTAAGCAGTTTTATGGAGAATTAAAGTCTTAAATGGTAAATTTCAAATGTAAATACAAAAGTCGATGGAGGAATGTTAATTGCTTTTCATAAGTTTCTCACATGGCCTAGATGTTATGGGAGGTATCCGGAATTACATTCACAGTAATAATGTGCCCAATTCAAAGATTATTAAAGTCCTTAGAATTTTTCCATGGATTTTAGCAGTCATTGTATGAAAACAAGAAATGCTTTTCAGTGTCTAACTTCCAGTACTGAGGAAGTTGCTTATATGTCAAAATTGTAAATGTGATGTCAATATTCTAACATAATGGTAAATTTTTAGTTCAAAATTCCTTTTAATAGCCAAGAAATTTAAACTGACCTTGAGAACTTATCCAGTTACCTCTTAAACAAATAAAATTACATTTGCAGCAAGAGACATTTTACACCAGCAGATTAGTTTATATAAAAGAAAACTTATACACCAGGAGAAGCTGCTACAATTAGACAACAAAATGTACCAACAAATTGAATTATCAAGATTGTGAATTCTCACGTGCGTGTCTGTAGGTCAGCAATACTCTTACATTAGTTTTGACTTAAATAGATCAAATTAAAACTTAATTTTACAGTTTGATAATAATGAAATGTGTAAGACTTGAAAATAATGACATTTAAATCGGGGGTAGTAAGGCTGAAAAGTCGTGATGTATACATTTCCTAAATTCCTCATTGTAATCCACGTGGAAATGAATATCTCATTGGAAGAAATAGCACAGAAAATAGTCTTCAGCAGTTTTTCTTGATTCCCTGAAAACATTTGGCCTTCTGTGAGAGCCTGGAAGAACCACAGGCACATCTCTTCCCGCGTCAGTGTCAGAATGCAGATGGAAGTGGTAACTCCATGCAAGCTTTTTACTCCATGCAGACGTAGGAAGCACATTGCAGGGACACCAGCTGTCAAAAAAAAGTGGGAATGCTGTCACTGCGGTCTCCTTGTGACTAAATTGTTGGCGTGTGTGAGGAAAAAATACCTCAAGGGACAGGTAGTTCTTAGTACCCCAAAAAATCCAGAAGAAACATTATTTTTTGCCTCTAGAAAAATTTGCCCCCTGTGCTGGAATGATTTATTTCAGACCTGGGTAGCATCTTCAGCAGTGCGAAGTTTGTTTCCATTTGGTCCCTGGTGAGCCGAGTTCCATCGTGTTTTCCAGGGAAAGCTGTCCTGGTGCAGACAGCAGGTGAGGCAGTGCCCACCTCTCCTGGGCCCCAGTGCCTGGTGGAGGCGATGCCAACCTCAAAAGCTGTCCAGAGCCTCCACGGGCACTTCTGGCAGAGGGATGTGTGTGATTGGCAGGAGTTCAGCCTCATGGAGAAGCCACCCTGCCTGTCTATGTGAGAGAAGGGCTGGAGGCAGCATAAACCTGGTCTTTTCTTTCTCTTCAAAGCGTTTAACATCCCCATTACGCACAGTCCGAGGCACGCGATCCAGGACGTGGCCGTGCCTCTGTTTCTTCAGCTGTTGGATGGGGATATTATTATGCTCTTGTCTCAGATGCTGAGAGGGTTAATTAATTATGTTTATGAAACCCTTTGAGAGTCTCAGATGAAAGGTGGCTTTGGAATTGTTAGGTGTTATTATAAGAAAAAAAGAATGATTTTATTGCTTTATGTTAATGGTTAACATCTGCACCACAAAACCTGCTTGATCACATAAAGATTCTGCTAAGCATTTAATCCTAATTTGCAGGCTGATGCATATTCATTTTATTTAGAAGATTAATTTAGTCATCAAAGGTTAATCTGCCTCGGGTTTGTAATTAGACAGAGCAGTGACTTGGTGTCTCTGGGCTCACCCAGGCTGCTCTGGGTTTTCTGAGTGGGCAGGGCTGTAACTGTCACCAGTTTTCACTTCCAGATAGTGCTCAGAGGAGGCCTAATTTTTGGAGAGATGGTGAGTGGTAAAAGCCTTGGCCAGTCTGAAGATTAAAAATAAAAGGAGAGGCACAAGCCAATAAGCAGTCAATATAGTGAATCTCAGAATGCTGCTTTAATTCATCCCTGGCAGGTTTACTCAATGCGATGTCAGGGGAATAAGCAAGTGATTTTTTTTATATGTATACGTAAAAATGATTTAGCAGATTTCACAATCTTTGTTGTATGAATCCTGCCCCTCTTTCAAAATCACTGATTAGCAGTATGCAGAAAGTTTCAGAAATGAAAAACTGTGAGCCGTGCTGCTGAAAATCTCAGATTTTAACTTTTAGCTGCTCTTAGGAAACACTGTTAAAAGGTCATAAAATGTGACCTGCAACTGCTCGTTCCCCTGAAAATTAAGGCTTTTGTGCTTAAGTTTGGCTCCTTTAATCAGAAGTCACTAAAGAAAATGTGGTTCTTGTGGAGAACAAAAATCATGTTTCCTTCGCAGGTACACCAGAAGGCATCTTTAATTACTGTTTATAGAGCTGGCTGCTACTAAGTGTGAAGGCTTATTAGTGCCAGGGCATTGTCTTTTGAAGTGAGGAAGAGCAGTGGCTGCCTCTTTGTCGTGTGCTCATCGTTTCCAGTCGCGAAGCAGCGGGGAAGTTGATATCACAGGGTGTGTGCTGTGCCTCTGTGCCTCAGCACGGCGTGAGGCAGCGAGGTGGCCTCCAGAAATCCGGGGGATGGGACACCGGGGTGGCCTGGGACGTGCTCATCCTCACTGTCAGCAGGGATGGCGTTGTCAGAGGGCAGCTCTGTGCCTCGGGGATCCAGCTCCCACAGGGCAGGATGTGGGGAGCTCGGGTGGGAGATAGGGCTGGGAAATGGCAGAGGAGAACCTCGCAAATGGAAAATTTGTCACAAAAATAGTGGTCTGCCCAATGTGAAATCAGTGCGTGCTGCAGAACAAGCACTGTAAATGAAAATCATGAATACTAGAATTCAGGAATTTGGCCAAAGGTTAACATTTCATTGCAGCTTGGCTTTGGTTGAGTTTAGAATCCAGATTCCATAGAGGGGGCTTGCTCTTTTTCCCCAGCACAGCTCTTACATCTCTATTATGATTTGCCAGTTTTCCACTCCTCTTTCTGGTGCAGAACCTCAGAAGCATTCAAGAAAGGATTTTGGAGACCATAAACAGTCCTTAATTGAGAACAGCCCAAAATCAAGTTAAGTGCTAGCTTGACTACCTGTCTATAAATGAAATTCTTCTATTAAAGCATTGTATTTTAATTATTATGAAGAACAAGTGGCCTGACGTGAAAAAGCTTTTAACATAGTAGTTATTTGCTTGATAGCTGATAAATTAATTTTGGATGGATGATTACAGCTATTACTTCTTATCTTCTTCACTTTCATTTTTACTTGATCTAATGACTGCTTACTGATTTTCATTTGGACTTGTGGTGAACTTCTAATTCAATTGCTAATAAATTCAGATTGGTTTATGCCTGTTATTACAATCATGTTTCCTATTTCCAGTTTAAAAGGCCAATGGAGTTTTGCTGGTGTTTTGAAGGAAGCTGGAAGTGTTTTGAAACTGATGATTTGCAAAGCTGTTTGCAGGCTGACCCATTGGTAATCAAGAGTAAACACTTCTCACTTTGTTCTTTTGAAAAAAGATAACCAGCCATGCAATGAGAGTAGGTGATGGCAACTCACTACAACTGGGGAAAAATCCCCAAACAGCCAGAGTAGGTGTCACTCTAGTCAAGTACTGAAAAATAATGCTACCCTTGCATTGTTCAAGCCCTTCATTTGCAGCCAAGAGACTGAGAGTGGAATTACACACACGTTTGCCACAGATTTTAGACTGTTTTTGCTGTTTTAGTTCTCTCCTCAACCTGAACCTGTAGTGTCATCACTTGCATCTTAATCCTGAGCTGATTTGTCTGAATGGTAGACAGGTACCACTGAAAGGTGGATCATGGGCATCATCTGTCATCCCTGCTGCTGTACCACTGACTTCAGTGAGCTTCCAGAGGAGTGAGTCTGGACCACAAGAGGATGTGAACTGTCAAGAAGACAAACCTCTTTCTCATCCCTTTGAAATGTTTGTGGGAAAGAGTGCCCTAAATATTTAGCAGCTTGTGTAATTTGAGAGGCAATGAAGGGTTTTTAAAAATTTTATTTTTCTCCCTACCTTTCCATTTTCTTTATTAAATAGAGGAAAGCCTTGCCTTAGGCCCAGTGTGCTTATGACAGGGAAAAAATATCTGCCAGAATCTCCATTATTGCTCAGGCCTGTATATATTGTTGTTGCTCTTGTATTTGTAATAGCAAAAAGTGACTATGTCACTTATGAAAACTCTTGTTTGCAGAAAAATACCCTCTTCCCTCCACCTTTTCCAAACCCAGCATAGTGTGTAAAGAATCCAGGAGCATTTATGTGGGTTCTGTTAATGCAGCAGGGCTCGAAGCAGCGTGGATGGAAGGGCTGGGCACGTGTGCATTGCAGTGATGCACCTGAGCGATGCAGCTCCTGGAAGCAGGAGGAAGCAGAGATGTTTTAAGCCAGTTTACCTTCCTCTCCCTTGCGTGTTTGGGAGTCAGTGCAGCTGCACAGAGAGCATCACTCAAATCTACTGCAGCCCTCCCTGGTTTCTGAGCGATAGAAGAACTAATGTGGGACTTTGGTGCTGCAAACTTCGTACGTCCCCACTGAGGTCACCTATTTCAGCACTTCCAAAAGGCAGCCAAACTGACTGCTTGCTTCAGCCACCATCAGAGATCTTGCCCCTTCCTATTTCAGCTGCAGGGAGCTGCAGTGAGTCAGGCTTGGGTGGAGGGGGGAGATCCTCCACCCAGATTGCCAGCTCTAGCTTGCCAGGGCTTTATCTTGTGTTCTTAGGCAATGTGTTAAAGTTCTGCTTCTGGAAGAGCTCAGGGTTACACTCTTAGAGCAAAAGCACAGTCCATCACCCCTTCAGTCCTTTGTGGAGCAGGACCCTGAGAGACACCCACCTCTGTGCTTTATTGGAGCTGGTTTGCATTTCACATGTGAAAAGGCATGGCACGAGGCTCGTGAGTAATGCTGAGCGTGGCAATATTCTCCCTGGGAGTGAGGCCGTTCATTTGTGTGCACAATTGCAAATTCCCAGTCTAAGTGAATATGTAAAAATTCACATTTATGCACCATTGAATTTACATAATACCGTCCACAAAACCAACATTTTGGAGCTTTTAGAGCATCGTTAACATTTCTCCCCTGTGCAGGGTGACTGAAGCAGATTCTCCTTGACTGGGTTATCTAGGCAGCAGCTCCCTGGCAGTGTTTCTTTCTCTCCAAGAGATGTGCCAACTCCAAGACTGGTTGCTGGTACCTTCAAAGGATGAGAAGTTGGCTCTTCCTTTGGCTTCAGTGCAACTGAGTGCTCTTCTTTCCCAGCAGAAAGATCTCTGCTTTCTGCCTTTGCCCTCACCTCAGGCTGAGATGTCTTTATCACATTTACCCCGTGGGCACAGGAAGTGATATTATATAAGAAATAATTTTGCAACCCTATTTCTACTAATCATTGCCACTCCTACCATAATAACAGACAGATGCAACATACGCGATTCACATTTCTATTATTTTTTGCTACAGTTTGCATGTGTTTTCCATTTAATTACAGTATGTGAATTTCATATCTCTCACTTTTTCCCTTCTTGCATTCAAAATTGAATTTGATATCTGTGATATATAGATAGGCCTGTGATAAATCGTTTGATGCACTGTTCACTCTTGAGTCTGTCTCTGCAAACCTCTCAAGTGCTCTGAATATTTTCCAGTTTTGTTGGTGATGCAATAGTATCTGGGGTAGTATTGTAGTAGTTTCTGCACAGGACAGAAGAGTAGCTTAAGCACTTGAAGAAACTTTGCTTGACAACAGTACCAACACCAAAACCAATCACAACCATTTTTAGTTGTTAGGGATCTCTGCTCCTTTATATCTCAAAACAAATTGCAAAGGACTTTGCAGGAGGAGAAACCTGAGGTGTGCTGCTCAGTGATGACCAGGATACTATCAACAGAGTAGTGACTGTACTGAGATAGAAACCAGATTTTTTTGACTGACCTACTCAACAGGAAATAATTATTTTATTATAAATTTAATGTCTTAAAATAATTCAGGCTTGAAGATCCTGTGGTGTGCTACTTGTTGTATCCTTTCTTTACCAACCAGTATTCCCATTTTTGAATCAGGCATGTTGTAATTGAGAAAGGAGATTTCAGTCCAAATTTTACATGAAAGAGGCCAGCTGAACTAGAGAGAAACAATGAAACATTGCTAAATGCTTGATCCTATTCTATTTGAATGTGAGTTAGTGGAAATCTTACTAACAGGGGGCTCTGCCTCCTCTGTAACTTCCTGTGTCTTTCAGAAAGAGTTGAATAATTGTGCTTCAACCACCATCAAGAGGAGAAAAACAGCATAAGAGCATTGGTTAATGGGCTTGCTTTGGACTCACACTCAATCCTGGAAGCAGAATTGTCCCCTGTGGATGCAGAAGTATCATGGTAACTCCCCTTAGGTAATAGTGAAGTCTTGTTTGTTCTGAAGTGCAATGTCTGATTGCAGTGTGTTCTACAGATCAATCAATCAACTGCAAATGACACAGGTTTTTAAAAAAATGGGTGTATGCTTACTTGGTTCACACATAGCCCACAGAGGTTTCGAAGGCTTGATGTACTCTATTGAGTAAATAACTACAAATAAAACAGACTATTAAAAAATCATTAAATGTGCATTATGCCATCAAGCTATGCTGTTTGGAAAGAGCTGTGGTGTTTGGGAAAAATTAAACATTTTCAACAACTGTCCAAATACATATGTACACATAGTTTACGGTGTACACAAAGATATGTCTGTGGCAACTCTTGGGCCCCAACAACTTTTATTAATTATTCTTTGAATACAATATTTTCGGTCACTTAAACACTGCAAGAAGACAGGAGACAGCTAATCCTAGGGAGAAATGCTGATTTCAAGGGAACTTGCAGCTTACTTCTCCCACAACCTTTAGGAGCAAATGGGAAAATACTGGTATGGGGTGTACGGAATAGACCTGTATGGGGAGGGGACAGAGGATTGTAGTTCATACGGGCTTTTAGTACATGTTTGCTCAGCCAGGTGAATGAAAAGACATTTTTCTTGGTGAGAACTGTCCTGGTCAGTTCCAGCTGGAAATGCCCAGTACTAGGGCTGTTATCACTGAAGCTTTTTTCCATTACTTGTGTGCCATCTAGGACCTGCAGACATTTTGGTATTCTGAATTCCGCAGACACCCAATACTAGATGATTTCAGTGTCCTAGTTCCTGTTCAGTCGATGAGGACCAGAGTCTGTGGGCTTCTGGCTTTGTTGTTTAACAGGGGTACAGTGTGATACTTGAAAGACAAAATTTCTTTAGATAAGAAACTTCAGAGTAGGGATCTTACTTTCCTGCTTGCCTGTGATGTTATCAAGGAATAATCCTTGTTAAGAAGGGTTAATGTTCAAACATGATCACGCTGATGAAATGTCTTTTTGGCTGCAGAGGAGGCCTGGCGAGCCTCCCTCTGCCTGCCTTTGGAACATTTTATAGACCTCGTTCACATGAGCCACTTTACCTGTGAGTGGGGTGGGGGATCATCAGCTTCTGCTCCCACTGAGCAGCGTCTTGGACTGAGATCTCACCTGCATCTAAGAATAATGCCCTACAAAAACATCTTTTAGTGGTAAAGCTCTGAAACCAAGTTCTCTGACTCTCTATCAGCTCTGAAGTTGTTTCGGATTTCATCAGCTTGTTTTATCGCATGCTGGAGAGTGCCAGTGTTAAGAAGACTTGTCTTAAGCAATCCTCTTAGTGTTCTTGAGAGAGGTGGTTATATTTTAAACACAGTGAGTCAATCTGTTGTCCATCTCTTATGGACAACTTGATCAGACCTCATGGGGCAAAGTTAATAGAGTCTTGTAATATCTAAAAAGCCCCTTTAGCAGCAGCACTGTTTATTTTTCAGTTGTACTGCTTATTTGCTAATTCCCATCTCATTGGAAAACTTTCTAGGTACTCTGATTTCATTATCTGACTTGTTAGGAGTGAACATGGCCCTTAAGGACTCCTCTGTTTTTGGACAGTTGTCAATTTTACCAATTAAAACCTTTGGATGGTTATCAGAAGCTGGAGCTGAAAACATGTTTGCAATTACTGATGACATAGCTGTTTCTATTTGCTGCTCTCTCTTTTAATTCCAAAAAGTGATATTTTTTTTGGCAGTAGATATGAGAAAATTTGTCACTGTGTATAATTACAAAATGCTGTTCGTTTCTGTCTTGTAACTGTGGGGGGTTAGTTGGTACAATACATTTGGTTCATTCTTGGCTCACTCAACTGCATGACACACATTTAAGTGTATTATTAATTGTCATGTTAATATTCATTACCATGTTAATTTCCATGGAATCATATAATTCTGCATGCATCCAAATTGATGTTCAAGGGTATATGCAGGCATGAAAAAACCCCACTGAATTGCTTCCTAGGACACTGTAATAAGCCTTAAATAAAATCACCTTCTGAACATTTTCTTCTAGGACACTTGGGCTTTTTAAACAGGCTTTGACCCCACCATGATCATGGCTACAAAACAAGATTCATCTCTGGGAATGGGCTTTGTACAAAGCTGCTTTACATGTTTGTTGTGCTTTCAACCAGATTCAAAACACAAATCCACAGTACTGGCTTTACTTTAATTTCCTAGGTTGCATCTGCCATCTTATCAGGGAAATCTGACTGCACAGTGCACTGGAGAAGCTTCCTAATATTTTTAGAGGCCTGGATTTTTCTCTCAATATATAACAAATATATGAATAATGCCTCTATAAGTATTTGTGAATTCTTCAGGAGATTGTTTTGCAAGAGAAAGTTCTACCAGAAACAGTAACTTAGGAAAAACAAATCTGTGGGATAAGAGGTGAACCTCAATTTAAATGACTGTCACCTGGGAATTTAAAAGAAAAGGATTGATATAATTATTTTGGGCTAAACCTCCTGTAAACACAGACTCCTCAAATCAGTGAGAATTTTTCATTGGTTTTGAATGTGTATCTGACTTCAAGTGCATGTGTCTATATGAAAGAAAGAGGGCACATAATGTCTGAAGTGCCCTATTTTTCCAGAAAATAGGCCCATCTAAGAAAAACTTGTCCATTTTTGAGAAATTAGTTACAAGTGAGTGCACCTGCTGCAGTTTGTAGACAGGTGGGTTCTTTTCTCTACTCCTGGTGAAGTTTTAAGAGGTTTCAGATACGTTCATTATCCACTTTTACTTCTCTTTCTTAGACAACTCCCAGGCTTAGGCAAGAGAGGGGGTGGCTTTAGCTTCTTGCCTTGGCTGGGGGGTTGTCACTTTGAGCAGGTGTAAGGCCATGGCACGAAACCAGGGTGGGGTCACAGCACTGGAAATTTTATTGTAGCATAAAAATAGCTCCCTGCCAAAGTCCAGCAATGTATTTCAAGGTCAGTTATACTCCACAATCATCTCAAAACATGCTTGTAAATAAATCGTTTGGGCTTAGCTCTGCTGTCATTGACATTTCCCCCCAAATAAATGCCAGGCCTATTGTGGAAAAAATTGCAGTGACTGAGAGCCCCACACCTGAACAGGCTCAGAGCTTCTCTTCTCAGCTGGGATTTAGTAGTGTCGGTTCTAGGTGGCAGCAAAGCCCTTCTCAAACCCTCTGAGTTGCTTGGGGTGCACCTGCCCTGGGTAATGAAGAGCAGAGGCACCTGAGTCACTGCTGGACAGGGCGGCTCTGGAAGCGGCCGGTCCGGAGAGCAGAGCTGGGAAAGCCGGGCACTGCTGCTCCAACAGGTCCCTGCTGCTCCTGGGGCAGGGCAGGGCTCTGGACACGCAGCTGCCTCTCAGAGAGAACCTCTTTATTTGGGCAGGAGTTACATATATTTCTGTGCTGCAGCTTTGCTTCCCAGAGCAGGACTGTGCTGCTCCGTGTCTTTCTGTCTGGTGACAGTTTCAGGCATAGGTGAACTCTTACCAATCATTCGTGTACTTGCCTACAACAGCCAGCTCTGCTCTTGTAAGAGACACCAGCAGACTGCTATCACTGCTTTATTATGATTATTATTATTATTGTCATTATTATTGTTGTTGTTATTAATTTTAGTCAACAGCTTGTATTTAGCTCGTATTCAGAAGTCTTTTTTAAGGATAAAAAGACCTGCTCGAAGCCAGCCATTTAGAAGTGTGACATCTAAATTAATATATTGATAATATGTTAGGAAGGATGTTTTGGAACTTCTTCCTAAGCAGAAATTAACATTTTATCTGAAAATAGTAATGGAAAGAAAATTGTGTAGTCTAGCAAGGTATATCATTTAGACTTGATGATAGAATAATTGTTTTCCATCAAGCAAACCAAAGAAGAATCCATAATAAAATTTTACAAGTTAGCTGCCACCAAGAATAAACTCAAGAGCACTATATGAAATGAATTGTGTGTTTTAACTGAATCTTCTCTCAGGACAATAACTCTAATGTAGAGCCAAGGTCTGAAGAGGTCACCTGCAGAAAACCCTCCTGGGGCATTTCAGAGGAGAAAGGAAATATTCTTCTCCCTGTCAGGTTCACTTCGTGTCCTAATATGTCTGAGGATGTGCATTGAAAACATAATCCACAGCCAGCATTCTGAGTTGGGGTTTAGATAACAAGGGTCATTAAGAAATCTCTGAGGATGACAAACTTAACCCTGTATGAACTTAAGGATCATATCCTGCTACTAATGCGAAGAGTAAGTCTGGTTGATTGTAATTGTGACTGAACTGAAATGTCACTTACCATTAAGATCAATTTCTCTTTTTTTAAGTATTGCAGCATTTCTCTAAAAATATGTGTAAGATCATAACTGGCATCTATTGAACATAGTCTGTGCTGATCTTTTCCAGTACTACATGAGAGAACATCTGGATTTCCATATGTTTCCAAATATCTGCCATATCTCACATTGTATTTGCAGGACCAGGGTGTGGCAATTCAGTGCAGGATCCCAAATTAAAATACCTATTGGGAAACCTCTACATTTGTCATCGCGAGTATCTAACTCCACAACTTCTGCTCAGGCCCTTTGGGTAAAGCAGGGTGTATGGCGACTCTTCCTGCGCCCGAGGGATGACGTGTGCTCCTGAAGCATGTGCAGCACTCCTGGCTCTGAATTCGGAGCCACCGGTACTGCTGGGCTCTCAGCTGGCTGTGCTGGGGTGAAGCGCTCCAAACGTGTTGATGCCTTGGAGAGGCTGCCCTGGAGCAGAGGCTGGAGAGAGAGAAAGGATAAAGGGTAGGGATTTATTGAAAGGCCTTCACAGGGCACACCTTGGGCAGTGCAGGAGTCTCGCAGAGACTGCACCCAAGATGGACGACAGTCACATATTTTTTCGGACAGATGTAAGTTTTGTCCATTTGCATATCAGAGGTTAATTGTTCAATTACAGCTTCAGGTAGTAGAGTCCCATTCTCCCAGTTTGCTCCTCCCCAACTTTTGTTTACATTTCTCAGGGCCTGGGACAGTGAGGTGTCCTTGATTCTCAGGCCTGGAGAGGAATTGTTGTGTCTGACCAAAATGGGAAAAGCAGTAGCTAACACTCTACATGGAGTTCAGAGTTACAAATTAAAGAATTGCAGGATTACAAATATATGAAAACATAAAGCTAAAATCCTAAGGCATCAGTGTTCCCAGGGATTCCCACGTCAGCTGTGAGGGAACATCAGGATGTCCACATGTTAGGGTGGATGGGCACAGGAACAGGCTCCCCAGGGCAGTGGTCGCAGTCCCAAGCCCAAAAGAGCTCAAAAAAAGTTTGGACAACACTCTCAGGCACATGTGGGATTGTTGTGGTGTCCTGTGGAGGGCCAGGAGTTGGACTTGATCCTCGTGGGTCCCTCCCAGCTCAGCCTAGTCTGTGATTCTGTGTGCCACATACAGTGGAGAGAGTTTGAAGTGGCCCTGCCAGTGGCAGTGTGAAAGATTCCTGACTGTTGGCACTGTAAAAATCATTCCCTCAGCATTCTCAGACCTTTACCTCAATGGCCCAATTTATGCCTGAATGAAGCAAAGAGGCCACTTTAACTGCCCTTGCCCAAATCCCCATGCTCCATCCTACAGGCATGCTTCTGAGCCTTGAGCCTCGTGTAAATTTTTATGGCTCCATTAACTGGGGTGTCATCAATTTGAACAATTACAAATTACGAAGATATTAAAATACCCAAGTAGCACTAGCTAGAAGTCAGCAAGGATGAGAATTATCACATTCCTTGCTCTCTGGTCATGTTGGGGCTCCTTGCTTGGTTTCTGTCCCCTTTGTCTTGCATCAGGGAGTCAGGGTGACAAAGTTCTCATTTGCATTTCAGCTTCCTTGAACTCCTAAAAGTGAAGGAACTTGGCTAAGCATAGAGTTTCAGTATATTGTGTTTACTTAAGGGGATTTAGGTGCTTACAGAAAATGCTGGGTAGATAGAAACTAACTACAAGGATTATGGGTGAATTTTATTATTTTATTTAGCTATACTTCTCAGTTCCATTCAGTGAGACTTTTTGGATTTCTAAGCTGTGGGCATCTTTTGTTCTAAGTTAAAAAAAAAAAAAAAATTATCCCTTGGGTGTCTTTCATGGACAAGAGTGATAGAAGGAGCCTTCTTTGCTTTACAGCAGATTCAGCTCTGTGCCCATTTGTCAGCAGGGTCCTTCTCTGTGTTGCTGGGCTGGTGTCAGGGTCCTACGGAAGACAAAGCCATCTCCTTTCTCCTGGGATCAGGATGAATTTTTGTCTCATTGGATTATTATTTCTCAGAAGGCTTTTTTGATTCCTGATGATTGGATGCACTGGCTTTATAGCTTTTTCTCTCCACTTCTTTTTCTCTTGGTTTGGTCACATGCTGCAGTTACATTAATTTTAAAGTGGTCCATGGTGCAGTATATAACTGAAGGCACTATGCAGCACAGTGTCTTTGGGATGTTAATAGACACACAGTCACCAGGGAGGGACAAATTCAAGTCCCTGGGAGACAGGAAGCCCCGCTTTTTGGAGGACTTGTGGTCTTGCAATGAGATAGACTCAGACTAATTCTCCTCTCAGTATGATAAATCAGGAGTGGTTTCCTTGAACTAAAAAGGGATCGCAAAGAGATAAAACTAGTGACAGGAGAATCATTGCCCTTCTCTCTTAGGAGCAGACAGTTGGTTAAATTCCTTTGCTCCTCAGATAGTGTTGAATGTCATGCAAGTGATCATTGGGTCTGTGGGGAGTGGGATACAATCAGGATGTTAATGTGCTGGGAGTGCAGCTGTTTCTTCCCCGGTGTCGCCTGTGCTTTGACTCACCTTTGCTGCCAAAGTACTCGTTCACTGCTCTTCATTTGTAACTCAAATCTTTACCTACACACATTTGCGACTGAGATTTGTAAGAGACAATTTTATGCTTGAAAAGGGGAGAATTACTTTACAACTATACCTGTTGTCTGTGCAACTGCTTGACAACCTCGCAAGAATTCTTTTCACTCTGTGCCTCTGGTTCTCTTTGTCAGTAAGAAACAGAACATGTATAGTCCTAAGTGCTGAAAATCAAATACTGGTGTGATATATTAGCTTCTCTCTACCCCCCCCTTTTGCCCCCCCAGTGTTCTAAATATGGCTCTACTTTGAAATTAAGTGCACTACAGAATATTCGGTTGCAGCACATTGCTGGCATACAGTTTATAAATTGTTAGTGTTTGGCAGCCCTTGGTTTTTAAATTCCTACTGATCACAAGTAGCTGGCACTAATCAGCTCCAATAGAGTTACGGTACTGTGTACCTTCTTAAATGGCTGGAGTGGAGATATACATCTAAAACCTCATATATAATAGCCACATGTCAGAAACACTTTACTCTGAGCAGGGTTTTTATTTTACTTTTTACATCTCTCACGTTTTACATCTGGTTCAACAGTTCTGAAGGAAACGACATCTGATGTGATAGCAGGAGATCTATATCACACATCTCAAAACCTGCCAGAAATGCAATTTAAATATAGTTTTGGACAGAGTAAAAGAAGTATTATTGGTATCAGATGTTTGGGCAGTGAGAAGTTGAGCTCCATCCCCCATTGATTTTTTTTCATACAGAAGGAAATCATAATGTGAAATCCTAGTTCTGCTAAGACTTGTGAGAGCTTTGCTGTTGATTTCAGTCCTCAGTTTCACCTTGCAGCTGTAAGGTACCTGCCAAGTCCAAGCAAAACTGTGTGGCTGGAGCAGCAAAGGCAGACCTGGATGTGGCCTTTGCAGAGATGAGCAGGGTTTGGACTGGTTGCAGTGGGGGTAACTATCAGCTGTACTGTGCCACAGACTTCAGTGAGACCTTCTCCAGTATTTGGAGCCACAAAAAGTTTGGGCGAGGCAAGCTGGTTCTGGTGCATGTTACTTCATTCCGGTTCATTTTCATGGTGCAAGTTTAGGAATATCTGAAATTTCAGATAACCTAGTTTGAGTCGGGAGTTTTATGCCTTGGTCATCCGAGAGTGCACATTCCACCTGAAGTGAACTTCTGAAGTTTGTGGGAATCGTTCATCAGCAGTGGGTGGAGAACACGACCTGCTGGCTGCGTCTGTCACAAATTAGCACCTCCCGTGGCTCGCGTCTGAAGGGGCTGCCTGCACGTCCTCCACACATGGCAGTGGGCTTAGTTGCTTGGAAATAGGATAGCCTGTGCGTTAAAGAGGTGTAATTTTAAGACTGTTGGTACTTGGGGTTTGCTGAAAAACAGACCTCGCTGATCCGGGGTACTGAAACCTGCTAATCAGAGCTGTCAGTCACGGGCTTGGGAATGTGTTCAGCCACTTGTGTGTCAGCAGTGTGCCAAAGCACCTATGCATGTGTCCCAAATGCCTTTTGTTCTCCTGCTGGGTATGTAAGAGATGTCATTGTGTGAGTCTGGGGCTGCCTGAACGGACAGACCAAGATTCACTTGGTAATTAGGATCCTGATTGTTATTATTTCATCACTCCAGAGCCCTAACGAAGGACAGGGGCCTCAGTGTGATGGACTCAGTAAGCAGATGAGCTTCAGCTCTTGCTTTGAAGCATGCTATGTTTTTGTCTCATTACTTCTGATCGTAATCCAGCACCAAAAGAAATCAAAAGCTGTCTCTGAATTCAGTGAGAGCTGAGGGCACACGAAAGCTCTCAGGAAATGCTCAGTGTGTTGTCAGGATCAGGCCTGTAATGTGTAACTCCAGCCTAGAAAACTCATTTCCTTTGAAGCTCAGTTGAGTGTTACTACTACACATCAGCATGTTGCACCACACAGAGTATATCAAATTTGATGTCATTTTTTTTTTCTTCCTTTTTCCCTGGGAACCCGTAAATATCCTTTGGTAGCAAAACCAGAGAGGAATAAATTCTCCTCGATGTATTTACAAATGTGAGAAGCTTTTCAAGTTGTATTTGCAATTCTCTTTCTTGCAATGACCTCTATTTTCATAATCCTTCATGGAATATCATGGTTTAAAGAGCTTTCTCTCCCTGCTGTTTTTGTTAAAAGGTTTTTGGTGTGATATTTGGGAAGTCAAATTCTGCATTTAAATGTTGTGTTTTCACAGATATAAATGAAAGAGGCCATATTTATCTTTTTTTCCCCTTTTCCCTTTTTCTGAGAATACCAAGCAATTCCACTTTTCTACATGTATTGTTAACTAAACCGTGAGAGCATACAGCAGCTTTAATAGTACAGCAATTGTGATTACATCTTGCTTGTAATTACATTTATTTCCTCACATATGTCCAAAAAGGCAAGCATTAGTTTGGCCTGTATAGGCATGTGCTAATGGCAAGAAAATCGTCTGGCAGCTTGACAGCAAGGAAAATAGCTTACAGTCACTTAAAGTCTTTCATGTCATGGACACTTGCAAAGACTCTGAGCACTCAGACTTTCTCTCGCATGCTTTTAAAATCGATTGCGCTCTGAGAGAGGGGGAATTTGCAATGTGCTGCGGATTTGCATCTAAATAATCCAAATATGAAGAGATACAATTGGCAAGGTACCAGGTGTGTGTTCACAAATTTGAAAAACCCGGTAGTGGCACTCTACAGGACTCATCTACAAATATCCCTGGGCCCCGTGCTCTGCTCTGTGTTAGCCTGGCAGAAGCGCCTGCAGCTGTCCGTGGAAAAAAAGTGGGCAAATAAAGAGTCCCTGGTATCTGGAAGGACTCTGAGGCTCACTTGTATCCCACGTACCATCTCATTGATTTAATTGGCCCCTGTGCACAGGACAGGGCAACTCGGAGTGTCCCAGAGGGTCACAACTTGCTCCTGTTGGAACAGAGCTTTGTGAGCCCTGCCATTCCTGGCACAAGATGACCACACTGGTGAGTGTTCTTTTCACTTTTTAACAAAAAGCTGGCTAGAAATTTTACAGACTGATTTATGACAAAGCTGAAATCACATGCATTTTCTCAGTGCAGGAAAGTTTCTTATTGGAAATGATAAATGTTACAAAGTTCCTCAAAAGCTGCATATAGTGTTAAACTGAGCAGTGTCCCAAATGCTGTCTGGGAAGAGTGAGAATTTTTCTGTGTCCATATAAGCCACAAACTAGGGCGATTTGCAAGATTTTCTGAAACTAGAGGTACATTTGTATCTTCTGCCTAGTCTGCTTGCCTTCTGCTGCTGTGGCTACCAAGAATCTCAACAAATTCAGTTTTCTCCAGTGGAATAAGTGAGTGGCTAGCCAGAACAAGTACACTCCCAGGAGGTATGCCTCGATCCCATGTTACATCTTTCCCAGATTTGTGGGCACTCACATTCGATTGCCAATATCCATGGTCTATGACTACACAAATTATGTCCACAGCTGTAGAGATCATTACTGAAAGTTTGGTCAAGAGTTGGTAAATACATGAACAAATGTTCATCTACACGCTCAACTCAGCAACTAATTGCACACGCTTGCAAACGTGTCCAATTTGATATTTTTCTTGCTTAGCTAGAGAGAAGCTGCTGCATAAATCCTGCAATGCTGTGCCAGGTGGTGAGACAGGCAGGCAGACAGACAGACCTATACCTGGTATAAATGACCCAGCTTCACTGACAGGGCTGGCGGACCCTGAGCTCCGTTACCAGAGGAGCCATCAGCCCGCTGGTTTTTGCTGAGTAATTGGGCTGGGCAACCAGGGGAGCCAAACTAATGCTCCTGCAAGCTGGCTCAGCCCTCCAGGCAGCATGGACAAAGAAATAGCAAAATACTAGTGGAAGCTTCTCACTGGGTCTGTTGCTGCTGTCTGCAAGGGTCAGGCATGTTCTAGTTTTCTTGGGGCAATAAAGCTCCCAGCTAATGCTGGGCACATTCCTGGTCCTCTTTGTAAGCATCTCTCATCCTTTAGGTGCTCACAAAATGCGCAGTCATTAAATCTTTTAAAATAGAATTTTTGAGGGTAGCTGAGAGCCACTGTAGGACTAGAACCCAAGGCTTTTTTTTTGTTTAATTTAGTTTTTGGCTACTTTGTAGCTTTACTGTGTTTATTGTTCCCTGTCTCTCAAACCTCCCATTGAGCTAAAATCTTTCAACAGCAAGAGCACAGAGTAACTATAGGTAGTATTTATAATTTTCCTCCCAGAAAAAGAGACTAAGCTTTCTCCTCCAAGCATTATAAGGAAAGTAGGATTATTATTTGCCATGGAAATGGGAGAATGGAGGAATTAGTGTGGACACAATGATAAAATAAAGGTTCATGATCTGTGTTACGCTACAGAAATGAGGTTTGTCTTCTGCCTAGAATCGAGGTCAAATTACAACATCTGAGTACTGGGTGAGGAAAAGCAGAAGGTTGGACTGGAGTATTGGTCTGTTCTCCGTGCCAGAATTTAGGGAGTGCTGAGAAATCTGCCTTTAGATCTATTTCTGGATTTGTATGCTGTGTCTCTGAGAGTTATATTAGCTTTTTCCACTCTGCCATCTGAAAATGTTAATATTTAAGGGATTTTTTTCATAAAAACAGCAACAACATGGAAAATATTAACAGGAAACATTTTAGATGCTACAGGAAATTACAGCTGTGAAGAGTGTTTCATATTGTATTAGCAGGAGATTGAATGAGGCTTCTTCCCATCCAAACTTTTAAATCCATGAAGAGGAGGAATGTCTCCAACTCCATGTACCTGCTCTGAAGGGGTATGAAATCTGTAAAGAACAGGTATTGTTTGCTTTGCTTTCACTGGCCTGGGAATCAGCAGGTTTTAAGACAGCTGAGTTGCACAGTTCTGGGAATTGTGAATGAAGTGACAGGGGGGATGTCACAGCTGACAGCCTGGTGTCCCGACTGGGCTGCTGTCGGTGGGACACACGAGTTTGGCAGGCAGCGTTTGGTCCTGCCTGGGATCCTGCTTTCCAAGGATGGCCTGTCCTCTGTCCCTCACATCAGGGAGGGCATTTGGTATTTCAGAGCTGCTCTCATGGGACAAGGGAGCTGTAGAGCCACTTAAGTCTTCAGTTCACCAGCAGCCTGCACCTGGCAAGGTCAGAGTGAGCAGTGGAGCTCCTGGAGCTGCTGGTGAATGAAGCAATGCTGAACTATGTTTTGGTAGTTAGCTAGCATAAGTCTAGTCTGGTTATTTCAATATTAAATTTGCAGTTTCACAGTTTATTTCCCTCAAGCATTGTGGTGACTCACACCGGGTGACTGGTTTGCTCTCAGATCTTGCCTGTGTCCATACATATGTGGTTTATTTTCTGGCTTGATTGACCTAGAGAGAACATTGCTGCTGGATGAGCCTTTCCATGAGAAGAACAGTGCTGCTGGATGAGCTTTTCCATGAGAGATGATGTGCTCATTTCATCCTGTTTAGAAATCTCCCTAGATTCCATGCACAGAAATAGTAACAGCAACAAAATGATTGAGGTTATCTTGAGAGAAATTCTCTACTCTGGAAAGTGCATAAAATAAGAGATAACCTCTGCTGCTGTTGTGCCTGTCCTCAGGCCTGTAGGGAAGCCCCAGATTCCCTGTGAGCTGACCAGCTTTGCTCTGTGTTTGGTCTCAGACCAGCCCCTGCACTGCAGAAGTCAGCCCTGTCAGTGTGGGAGCGTGTTCCGTTCTCCTCGGGATCTCCTGCCCTCCCTGAATATCCGCTTTCCACACCCACAGGAGGCATCCCTTCCACATGTGCTCCTATGCACAGAAGTGCTGTGCTCTGCAGTCTGCAAGGGGCGGATATACCTGATCTGCCTCAAACTAACAAATCCCCCTGTGCTTGGAAATAAACAAACCTCAGAAGGGGGAAAGTTCCCTCTTCTGAAATGATCAGATGCTATAATACAGTTTCTTTTGAGCTGAATTCTGTTGGGCAGACAGCTATTGATGTGGTCCCCATTGTCACTTAGGTATTTGGTCTATTCATTATTTTCATTTATATTGTTTATGTAGAGCACCTAGAGGCCTGTGATAAGCAAATTTCACCAAATAAAATAAGCCAACTTTAGTAGGTCAATTAGCATTCTCCAAAGATCATACATTTTAACAGCCAGTTTTCCAGTTTACTGCTGTTGTCTAAGGAGAAAATGGAAAGTAGACCCCTCCCCTCGTACACAGTGTCAAATATCAACTCTAAATTAGAATGTTACTTATTCTTACTGAAACTGGGAATTCGTTGTATGAGCTGAGTAATCACAATGCTGTGCTCTGATTTCGTTTCTGGAGATCATCCAATGAAAACAGCCTGTTGTTACCTACTGGGAAGAAATAGGCAAATACAGTCATGTCTCTAATATGTGTACACAGTATATCAGCGCTCTCCAGGTTGCTTGCTAAATGCAGCTTAAGAATGTTCTAAGATACAGACAGGGAGATTTGTAATGAGACCTGTGCAATGTATTTCTGGTGTCTGCTGTTTTCTTTATAGTTATAAAATCAATAAAACTTAGGTGTACCAAAGAATATAGCTCAGTAATACGGCGTTGCAGGCTGATGGAAGTTGTTCTGATGGGGAATTTATCTGTGATTTGAACATTATGAGCTTCCTGCTTTCCCTACTTACACAACTTCTGACTGTTTCATTACCCCCTTCTCTTCACTTGGTTGTCCTCTTTTAGGGGTCCTCTGAGATGCTTTTTCTTCTGCGTAAGTTTTCATCGGTTCTTTCATGATGCCTCTCTGCTTAAAACTCTTTCCTCATTTTAGGTGTCTTTTTGATTGTGATTTCTTTCAATACTGAGAGTACTAACATAAAACCAATTAACTGGTGATACTGCTGCAGCAAGATGATACAATATTTATACTTTGTGTGCTATGCTGAGTTTGTGCCTTTTGTCGCAGTTTACAAAGGTCAACCTGCCTAGGGTTGGGTATTTTTACCTTTATAGCTCTTCATCTGAGTAAGTGATCTAATCTTTACTCACAGTTTTACTGACTTCTGTGTCTTGACTTGAGCCTGTTGATGTGTTTCTGGTTTGCTAATTTAGACTTAAACTTCCTGCCAAGACTCAGCCAGACCAAGCCATATGAGCTGTCTACCTTCGTAGTCTGCCTCATGTCTGCTCTTCCAGTCAGCTTGTTTGGGAAGCTGACCTTCCCAGGAATCCACCTCAGAAACTGAGAAACTGGTTTTTTGTTTTTTTTTTTTTTTTTGACTAAGCTTGTTCTGACCAAAGAAGTCGTAGAAGAGATGCATAATTGGGCAGAACAATTGGGAGAGAAGAACAGGGAATAGTAGGATCGCTGCTGTCCAGACTCCTGGGTTCAAGATTCATGATCCTGGGTGAATTCCAAACGCACACAGAAATGGAGCGTGGGAGGAGCTGTGCCAGGGTATGGTCGAATCTGTATGCTGGGGTTCAGAGGTTTGGAGTCTCCAGTTCTGGAGTTTTGCCCCAGGGCTCTTGGTGTAGGTGATCAGCAGATCTGTCTGTTAAGGGGACCTTTATCTTCCCTCTGGCACTGCAGAGATGGCCAATGACTCCAGGCCCTGGAAGGTACTTAGGTTTCTGACTGCAGTCGATTTCGGTGTGTTCAGTGATGATGGAAAATTAATTGTTAATGAATCCATGAAAGTCACACAGCTCTTGTTGGTCAGAGCAGAAAAACAAACTGAAGAAAGGAAAGCCACCATTTAAAAGGTGTCTCCAGAATGACTATATTAATGTAAAATGTGAAATATTTGTTTTTTCCAAGAAATATGGGTCTTGAGTACGTACCGCAGTTCTCAGTTTTAACTCAGCTAAACTGATTTTTTCCCTTGGTGGTTGGTGTCATTCATCAGCCTCATCATACAGTGACTGTTTCTCTAAACCAGAATTTTTTCCATTGCAGACACAGATATTTCTGCTTCCTACCTTATTTGTTCACCAATCATACAAAAGTCATCATATACTACACTGCAGTCCAAATATTCCATTTGTAATGATAATACTTAAAATATTTTGATTTGTGATTGTGTTAGACTCTGAAAGCTTGTCCTTTGCTCATGCCACAAAAATCATCCTTAAAGATATTGCTGGTGGCTTCAGAACTTAATGATTCATATCAGTGCTGAGAACCAAACCAAGAAAATTAGATATACAACAACCAACTCCATCCCAAGAACATCAGCTACACCCAGCTGCTAACACTGTATGGAAAGACTTTTAATCCTAGAATATGAAATACCCAGCCCAAGTCAAAACAAAACTAAGAACCAACTACCACCCTAAATCTAGTGAGGTTTTATCTAATTTTTTTTCCCTGGGATATAATGAATTAAACATAGTATGAAATGCAAAAAGGTTACATTGAGACATATAATATTTGAAGGTTTAATTCATTTTTCTAGTGTATAAGACACAAGGCTATTAAATTTTTAAAGCAGTGATCTCCTGAAGTCCCTACTTTATGAGGGCTTTCTTCATAAAGATAAATGGTTTCCTTGCCAAATCAAATGCAGATTTGAAACAAATTAAGTTAATGTTCAATGGTACAAGGTAGAATGGATGGGGGAACTGTTTTATTTTGCATTGTAATAACCATATACACCTAAATCAATAGCTGTGGAAAAAAAAGGCAATAATATCACGTAACTGCAGGAAATGAAATATAGTGAGATGAAGGGGGGAGCGGGTTGCAGAATGAAAGGATTTGTATTGGAATAATGACATTTCATTAAAAAGGCAAGGAGTGCTATTGAATATAAGTCCATACCAGTAAATTCTATTTCTTATAATAACACTTGAGATGAGTTAAAGTTGCCCAAGTATTGTGATAAAGTATCTTGCTGGATTCCTTTCTTATATTATGCTGTAATTTTACGTTAAAAGAAAAATTTGAAATGTTAAAGAGGCAGCGCATGTTTTCTAAAGTGCTTTCTATTTCTCCTAATGTTTCATTTAACTTGTTATATTATCCTGTGCTCCTGCAATCTGAGCAGGAGGAAGTTTATCAGTTTCGTTCTTCTGTAAGCTCGTATTAAAGGAACAAAACAAAATGTGAATCTGGCGGTGGTGAAAGGCGTTGGATTGAGAGTGCTGGGGATTAAAGCCCACTATTTATCTGCAGCTCGGGCTCAGGCTGGTGAGTAACAATGAGGTCTGAGAGAGAGTGAATCTCTGCAGCACAGGGATCAGATTCCTGCCTGGTGCAAATCAGCAGCAGCCAGGGCTGGTACACTGGGTGATAGTACTGAACAGGACAGGAGGCAGCCTTTTTCAAAGTATTGCACAAAGAAACTGTCATTCCTCTGAAGTCAATGGCAAAAATCCCATTGATTTAATGGAAGTAGGGATTATAACCATGTTTTTTATTCTATGTCACCCTGAAGTCTCCCTAAAAGACTCTCCTGATAGAAAGGAAAATATTCCATGTGCTTCACTCACTTCAGTCACTTCCCTGATTTGTTTCCTTCTTTTGAGGTTGCCCACAAAGGGAAGAGTTCCACTGACTGGGCAAACTGAGAGGCACATGTGGCTGCTGGAAATTAAACTGATACCCTGCCGTTTATGTCCCATGTGTCAGATCAAGAGGAGTTCATTAGAGGGACAAATCCATTTTGTTCTTTTGTGGAAAGAATATCTGCTGAAACAGGAACGTGGGCGTGTGGGCACCTCTTTTGAACTTCTGCCAAGCAATCATCTGGAAAATCACTTGTAGCAGTAAGAGGTGTATAGGATTGTAAAGGAAGTAAGATTGACAGTGTCATAATACTTCTGTACCAGTGATAGAAACCTTGTGGAACATGGATGTCATCTGTGCCAGAGCTTCTCTGTACCCTTCCTGACGCAGTGTGTGCAGACTGCATGAAACTCTTGTTATCCCTGTCAGCAGTTTTTGAACTCTGTCTTCTTTTACCAAAACCATAAAAATGCTGTGGCAGGGAGGTCTCTATGAGATGGCAATAGAGCTAGTCCTGTATTTTTATATTAATAAGGGAAAGGTTTGGAACTTAACCAAAATTCATAGAGTTGCTCATAGCTGGGTACAAAGGAGCCCATCACGAGAACGTGGTACCTCCTTGTAGCATTCTCATACCATAATAGCCTGTCGTAGTTTGGTTCCTGTGGTGTGTTTCTGGCAGTTTTAGAAATAGAGTAATGCGTCACTTAGATCTCCTGGACTCATTATGCAAATTTAATGTGGTCAGAAATGCATGAAAATCCAGAGGACATTTGGATAAGACTTGGCTTTTCATTTAGGGCCTAAGAAATTTTTGCATCCTGTCTCGCCATCATAGAAGAGGCATTTTTGTGCAGAGCTTGTGACTGAATTTCTTTTGAACAGACATCTGAACAATCCCCTGTGCACAGTTAGAGGATGAAACTTGTCCATACACACACAGCTCAGCATCCTCCTGTCCCCAGTGCAATTTGCATCTGTGCTGTTCCTCCTTATACCCTGCACAGCCAATGAACCATCCCTTTGTGTGAGCCAGTGGGGGTCTTGCTTTGAGTTATTTTTGTAGTCATAATCAGCTATGTGCCTCTCTTGTTGGTTCATTTGTTTCAATAAGAATGGGCAAAACATTCTCAGAGAAATTTCAGACCTCATTCAGTTTGAAGAGTCTCATCCCTATGAGCATTATGAAGAGGTACATAACTGTACTCGAGCTTGTCTCAGTTCTTTAGTCTGCTTCAAAATAAGATCCACAGTGGAGCTCTCTGAAGCAAATCAGCTTTTCAGAGCTGCATATTGTGGAATTGGTACCCATGTCTACCAGCAGGAATTGATACCGTGTGCTGAACAATCCTACTAATGTACCTGACCTGAGTGTGTCACAGGCTGCACTTTTCATGCAAAAAGTATCAGTTCCAGGAACATTATTTATATTCTCTCCTTTCATACATTCATCAGCTAAGGTGTCACCAGATTTTTGCCAAGGGGCCAGGGGTAACTGATAGCATCTGAGGAGATTTGGCTGTCTCCCACTCAGGATATGAGTGAAATGATTTGCTCAGTGAAATGGAATATTTTTTTTTTTTAAATAAAAAAGGCCACCAAATATATCCAGGCTCTCAAATAAAATGCCACTGGGAGTTTTATTTTAGAATATGTACAACTAATCAACCTCTGATTTGTGCATTGCTATCACATTTTCTGGTCTCTATTTCTTCTGGATAGGACACTTGGGATGTGATCCTTTCAAATTGCTTTTAATTTTACTTCCCATGAAATTAATTATTGACAAGTCCCAGAATCTGAGCCACTCTAACCAACTGTTCATGGATTAGGCATGTGCAAGTACCGGTAAAATTCACAAGTCACATTGTACTATGAATTATATAAGTCAGTTGGAGAACAGAAAGAATGCTGCATGGTTTATCTAAATAATAAACACAGTTGTAATGGTAAACATTCACTCTGAACTTTCCAAGAACATCTTGTAGCATAAAAAAATTTACTGCAGAAATTCTCAGATAGTGTTTTCAGATAATGGTTAAATGTAAGAATTTCACTGTGTTGCAGAAACAGTAAAAAAAAGATGAAATATATTGAATAAAGATTTTATTGTGAGTTATTTGCTCAGCTCTGTAGTACCATCAATTTTTTCTCCCTATATAAAAATAATGAAGTCTATAAATGTGTTTAGGTGACCTCTGAGACTTACAAAAAGGATGTTATGAGATGGGTGAATACTGGATACAGTATTTCATTCAGATGCCGAACAGCTGTTGTGCTAGACAATGCTGGCATCCTATTTTTCACCACTGGTGCTAATGCAAATTGTGCTTTGATTGTATTTCTAGTCTGTCGTATTGTGGGAATGTGAAAAAGACTGTTGGCCTGTCAAGCCTTGTGTCCCTCCTGGCTATGCCGTTCGCTGATGTGGAAGTGCAGACGGTCACTCAGGAGCCTTGGTGGGCAGCGTGGCAGCCTGCACTGAGGCTGGCCTGAGCCACACTGCTGAGTGCCACTGGCACTGCTGACAGCCAGCCTGGTGGCTGGGCTGGGCTGCAGCCTCTTCCCAAAACCACTGGGCCCTGTTGTCCTGATCATTCCAACAGGCACGTGGCAGAGGTGGGAATGGTTACCTCTTCTGGTTTTTTCCCTACCCCCGGAAAAGTAGATTTTATTCAAATGCATTTAAAAACATCTGGACTCTATCCTGACCCTGTCACTGTGGGCTGTTAATTGTTCCATCTCTTTTCCAAATCAGTGATCCCAGCTTGCTGCACATCACGTCAGTGAGCAGCAGGGATTTGTTAGGGATCAGAATTGCTTGTGTGCCTTGCAGAACATCCCCTGTGAGTCACGAAATGGGAGGTGAGGACCCTTTGTGCTTCCCTTACCTGTGTGGTGCTCCTGTGAGGTTGCCTGCCCTGGAACTTGTCTTGTCATCAGTGCTATGTGTTCACTGAAACTCTAAAGGTATTTTTCAAGGAGAGATACAAATTAGCACTTTAAGACTAATTCTTATGCAGATTTAATATTTATACCTGTGGTGACTTTTTCCTTTGCAGGATGATGAAAAAGGAAATGTGCGTTAACATTAACAATTAAGAATATGATGAGAATTCTGTGTTTGATTAACCACGTTTTCTATATATTTTCTCTGAGTTCAGTATTTATTTTCTTTTCAGTCTGACAGCTGTTCAAAAGTAGGTGCACACCTCGTCACTTACAGAATGGTCTCTGTTGTAAATTGACTGAGGGTGTGTGATTTGCCCTGGAGCATCTTTTTAAAGTAATTAGTATAAATCAGTCAATAGATTTATGTTAGTGACACCTGAAAAATTGCAGTAGTTTGGAAAACACTGCACTCTATTATATGTTATCCCCTTTAAGTGCCATTTAAAGTGTGAGAGAATTATCCATTTTAAAAAGCAGATTGCTAGCACTTTGATTAAGCAAGTTTTGTTTTAGAGAACTCCATGCTTTTGTTCAGGAGACAGTTGACACTACCTGCAGATTTCTGCTTATTTCATGGTAGCAAAGAATCATGGAATTGTTTGGGTTGGAAGGGAACTTAAAGATCATTTTGTTCCAATGGGACACCTTCCACTTAAAAAAAAGTACTTTCAAAATATTGCTCCATAAACTGCTCACGCTGAAAATAAGGATAGAGAAGGATCCTTTTGACCTGCGTACAAGTGACCTCTTCAGAACAAAGTTGCCCACAGTCTGGCGTGTTTCACCAGTGCCATACGATATTTTCTCTATCCACTGAGCCTCTGCAGCTGCTGAGCCATGGTGGTGACCCAAGGCTCTCCTTAACGTGGGAAGCAAGGGAAAGATGCTGGCTGTAGGCAAGAGATTGGTGGTGTCAGCTATGGAGAGAATCTTCTTGGGAGTGAGGGATTTGTTAGTCAAAAGGCAAGTTCCAATGTCCATTTTGGTGTGTTAGTGAGTCACTCAGGCCTGTCAGGCTCCAGTTCAACTTCTTGAGTGCACTTCTTTCATCCATAATCCATGGATGCTTCTTTGCCACTTACTGCATTCTTGCTTGTTGAGTCCAGCCTTTTTTTTTTTTTCTAAGGGGAGTGGGTTATCATTTCAGTCTCTGCCTTTGTCAGATTTTGTGGGTTTGCAACTTTTGTGTTTCTGTTTTCTTTCCAAAGTAAGTGTGCCCTTCGTGACCACAGGGAGACTGTCTCCAGTGAGGCTGACTGCCATGAGAAATGCTCTCAGAAGCACTTCTAGGAGCCTTCACTCCTTTGCACTCATGTCCTAGAGTCCTCTTTGCTTATTACTTGTGTGAATAACTAAAAATGGGCTTTTTTAGTAGTTTAATCAAAACTGAAAAGTCTTAGATTCTGAATAGGTACCAGCTTTGAAAATGCTGATTACAAAAGCTCTGTCATCCCCAACATAAACCTTGCCTGCTTTTCTAGCTGTGCACAGAAAACAAGCTGTTTAGATGAAAAAAAACCCAAGTTTTTTTTTTTTAATCTGTAATTAAGCAATCATAACCGCCCTTTAAATAAATACAGCTTGCATTTGCATTTTAACATGCACTTCTGGTGTTTGTTTAACTTTATTTCTTTTTCACCCCATTTCAACAGAATGGAGAATGTACAGCAGGCTTCCTGAGTGCCTCCTCTGGCCCAGCCTGTCACAGCCCGCGAGCTGCTCCTCGGAGCCCTCCGGACTGGGGCTGGCAGGATGCCTGACGCTGTCACTGCTGAGCAGAAGTGGGTTTGAACCAAAAAGCCAACCATTTAGAAAGACACATTGTCGTGCCCACCCCAGATCAGAATCTGCTAAAGCAATTAAGACCTCATTGTGATCAGGAATCGTGTGCGTTCGTCTTAGGCCTTGGCTGCAGAAAGTTCAGCGTTCCCTGGAGCTGGAGATCTGGGCTGGATTTTCACACAAGCTCAGCGTGCACCAACTCTTGTTGAGAACGACGGGGGTGCTTCTCGAGATTGGATGCCTTTGAAAATCTGATCATGTCACTTTATTTATTTATGTAGATTTGTGTATGCACAGATATATACAACATGCCCAGAAACAAGCACGCACACATACATGACAGCCCTAGGGTCTGGGTTTTCAAAGGAGCCTAGGGGAATTTAGTGAGAGATGGGTGTCTAATTAAAATTCATATCCTTCCTGCCTTTGGCATAACTTAAGCCTACAGCTAAGTTAATACCAAAACATGACTAAAGGGCAGCAGGATAATTCAGTAAAACCTACAAGAAGGAAGCCAGGCAAATTGCCTTCCTTTCACCAGCCTTACATTTTCCCATTTCTTATTTTCAAAGATGGAAGTAAAATTACAAAGGATTGCCAAATCTCTTTAAAATACTGCCCTTAGGTGGGATGCTTTAGATTGTCTGGGGTCAGGACCTATCTCTGGTTATTTTTATGTATAGACAGCAAAAAGTGTCTGATTTTTGTTGGGACTTCACTGTACTGTTGCACTGGTGTATGAAAACCATAGCCAGGTAACCAAGGACTTTTGAACACCTGTAAAACCGTAATGTAAGCTGTAAAATCCTAGTAGAAACAGTGCATCTTTCTGTTTAATATACTGCAAAGCAAAAAATCAGAGAAAAAGTCCCCTGGTTTAGGATTTCCCAGAATGTTGTTCCTCATCTACATGTACAAAAAGAAAATCTTTCATCCTGGAAGATGCTTTACCAAGCCAACTTTTTTTGTGATAGCGCACAATACAGTTTACATTCCAACCCTGGTCCCAGGAGGGAGGAGGACCCAGAGTTCAGTGCCAAGCATCTCTCCTTTATCCAATACTCCAGACAGCTCACCAGGATACAAAATGGAAAAATGGAATGCATTCCTAAGAAGGGTTTTTACACCACCACGGATCTTGAATTCTTCGGTGCCCAGGATATATCCTCAACAGGTAATTTGGCAAAATCCAGTAGAGAAGATGATAATTTTTGTTCTCTGGAGACTGCTGTAGGGAGGGAGAAATCTGAATGCCCCTCTTTTCTAGCCTGGGTGAGAGACAGATTTGCAAACCTAGAACAGAATTTTTTCTCCGGACACTGATTTTTAAAATAAAGTGTCTGCAAATACATTTTGCAAGAGATGAAATCTTTCTGTTTTCCTTAGAAAAGATTTACAGGACTGGGCCTCTTAAGGAGAGAATTTTTGATTCACATGTCCTGCCAAGACTTAGTAAGAAGTCAGTACCAAATACATCCCCTGAGCTGGTTCTTGGTTATCCATGGAGACAAATCATGGCATGGGGCAATACGCGTGGGCAGGTGTCAGTTTGCTACCTCTGACCAGAGGTACAGGACTCCTGAAAGGGATTAGGGCCTGGCTCTCACCCAGTTTTGCATTTTTCCTCATGGAATCTGGCTGAATTGTGTTTAACCAATGGCACCGAGCCCCAAGGGAGAGCGTTTCAAAACTAATAGCACCTAGTGTTTTCTTCCCTGTTTGTTGGTGTCAATCTGTGCTTTTTTTTTTAGTGTGAGCTGCTTTATGGACTGAGAAGGAATGAATCCCAAACCTCTTTCTTTTCCAGAACTGGTCAGGTTTGCTGCAGTTCTCTCACTTGTGCTCTTGGATGGTACTGACAGTGGAGAACGGATTTTTAATTAAAGGGAAAAATGGTATTAACAAATACTTTACATCAAAGCAACTGGTCTCCAACCTGAGTAGCCCAGGATGCTTGCCCCTGCTAGGCTCCTGGACAAACACACTTCAGCACTGTGATCTTAAGAGGCTGAAGTATCTTTCAGACAAGCTCATTCCTTAGACTTAATTAAAACCTAGTTCGCTCCTTTATTCAATTTATGAGGCCTAGCCAGTAGGATTAAGCGATTACAGGCAAAAAGCCCCATTTGTGAAACACTCATAAGCTCAAGCTGCTAGACTGCTCAGTTGTACTCCATTAAATTAATAAGGAATGAATAGACTGATCCATTATGAATAAAGCTGTGGGGAGCCTCAGCATTGCCTCAGACTCTCTGCACACTCCTTAGAGAACATTTGTGCAAAATGATTATGTTCATATTCATTCAATTGGAATTCTATAAAAGTGGAATGCATAAATTACTCTAAAGATGCGGAGTTTATCTTAAACATTAACTATGTGTGTGAATTAATAAGACTATTATAAAACCATTAGCATTCAGTGTATTTACCTACGTATGCTGCATACCTAAACTAAATTCAACAATTGTTCCTAATTGCTATTCTTGTTGTGTGATCAAGCTGTGGTTCATTTTCCCTTGTAGTCATAATATTTATGAATTGCAGTTTTTCCTGTTAAAACTTCTCAATCTCTCCTTTCCCCCTCGCCTCAGCTTTTCCCTTGCTCCTGCAGTTTTTGTATTGGGAACTGAAAGATCAACAGATGCTTACAGATGTGTTAAAATAAAATATTTGCTATCACCTGCAAGTATACATGTCAACAAAACCTTTATCTTTTACAGAGTATTAGTTGAAGAAGGATGGCAGTGGCTCCTGGGTGAGTGTCCCCTGAATCTGCTGCTGTTCAGCAGAATTCCAGATTCGAAACACAGAGGGTACAAAACTGATGCACCATTCTTTGCCGTGTTGTGAACGTGCACAGTCTGTTTCTTCTGGAAGAACTCCAAATCCAAGGTAAAAAGCAAACCCAAAAACCAAAATGAGGGGGTGGCTTGGTGGAAAAAGCCTCAAGTTTTTAGGGACTTGGCAAACAAGGAGTTAAGATGGATGAACACGGGTTAGTTGCTAAGGTTATAAAAGCAAGTGCTCAAGCGGGCAGTGGTAGGGGTGTGCTGCAGGGTGAGAGGAGGGCTCAGGGCTGAGCTGCTGGGACAGACACCTCGAGAGCCAACCTTTCCTCCTGCCCTGTGTCTCCCTTCCCGTCCTTTGGCACTTTCTGGCAGCAGAGCCTGTGGGGCCTGGAGTTGATTCACCAGGGACTGGGCTGAAGCACACAGCCTGCATTATCAGGGCCGATTTGATGTGATCTCCATGCGATGGCGAGCAGGGGTATCTAGGCACGGTGTTATTTTCGGAGCTGTTCCTGAGCAGAGCGAGGAAGTTACGTGTTAACACAGGTTAGCTGGCATGTCTGACCTTCATTGTTCCCACTGGAAACAGTGACAGTCTATTAGTCCTCCACAAGGGATATCGCTGTCTCACAGCAGCTCTGAAAATCCCCCAGGACACTCCTGGAACAACAATAATTCAGCAAGAGTTCACACAACGTTAGAGCTCTGTGAAATGTTTGCAACAAATCTTGCCTGGATTGGAGAGGGGGATGTGCTGGGAAGGGGGAGAGGGATGGCTTTGAACTCAGCTGCATTTAAGAGGAGACACTAACCCTGCAGGCAAGTCGGACCAGGTGGGACTTTTGCAACAGGAAAATCTTGCTAATTCTCTTGAAATGAAACAGCCAAATAGATAAAAGAAGGTGGAAATTAGTTTTTTAGCTTAATCTTGCTTCTGAAGTAGAATATCAACCTTTAAATCTGAATTTTAAAGTGAAAGACAAAGAATTTAAACAGTGGAACTCGTAGGGGCTAAAAGCCAAAGAAACCAATTTTCAGCTGAACATTTAGGAAATGGAGTGACAGAGTTTTAATACAGCTTATAGGAAGTAGAAGCTGAATCAAAGTATGATTGCCTTTGACACAAAAATAATGCTATGCATGGGGAAGTCTGTAGATTTTTACACACTGAGTAGCTGCTAAGATCTTTTCATGGCTGTACTTTTAGAATAAAAGGGTAGGAGTAAAGAAGCTCTTAGGTCCGCTAGTGGATTTCTTAGACCTGAACTTCTCCTCTTTGGTTGCATTATCCTTTCCAACGTGTTGTACCTTTCAAACATTCCTGCAGCCTGTGGCACGGTCGTGTGGTGTGTCCTGGCCTCAAACTCATCACAGCCCACAAGGGCACAAGATAACCTGACACAGGTGTCCTCGGATTCAGTAAAGATAAACATGCACTATGTTCAGGGTAACCTCCACTTGCTGCTCTGGAGATTTTTCACCTGGGGGCTGTTCCTCAAGGCACAGAGTTACCTGATGTCATTAAGGCCACTGGATGGCTTAATCCAGGCTTGATCGAAAGGATTAATAAATGAATTCTTGACAGAGCCAGCATGTGAAGTCTGTATTGGAGAAAGGCTTATTCCTTGGCCCGGCTCCAAGAGAAACTAATCATCGTGAAGTTCGTGCAGATTTACGTTTATTCTTTCTGTAGAAAGGGTTAGGCCAGCGCTCGCTGGCAGCGGTGGAAAGTCTGCAGAACAGGAGAAAGCCAAACACACACAGGATGAGCATTGTACCTGGGCTGGTTTCCTTGAAATCCTTCCCTTGGATTTGCTACATTTTCACGGAGAACTGATGTAAGAGCACTATCATGTATTAAACCAGATAGAATCGTTACGCTCCTCTCGACTCCAGGAGACAGAAATATCATACGGTCTTATTTTTCCAAGGGAGATGATATCACGGAATAAAGTGATAAGAAAGAAAGCTACCGTGATAGTATGAAATATGTCCACTGGCTGCCTTCAGCACAGTAATCTTTTATGTTCCAACTATTACTCAAAGAAGGGATTATTGAAATGCTGTTCTTCTGTGGCGCTCTCTTGGGTGATCTATGGAAGCCTGTGGAAGTCAGTGAAAAGAATCTTATCATTTCTTCTTGTTCTTTAAAAAAATGGTAATAAAATAATCTATCAAATTTCAGAGCACATATATATGTGTATTGGAAATGCAGTATGATAGTGAGGGTTTAAAAAGTGCTATTTCATTATCAGATTTCTAATAATCTTTTAAAATATCCAGGCAAAAAAGGAAAAACCACAACCTGTTCATCCAGAATTTTGGGCTTTTTTTTTTTTTTTTTATTAGAAGCCAGTTGAAGACATTTTGTGATTTATTTCCAACAGTGCATTTGCAGATATACTTGGATTTGTTAGGTTATCTCCTACTCATAGGATTTTGTTAAACACAGTTGTGGAACAGTCATTAAAATGAAGACCAAACCTTTGTCTGGGAGCTTTTCTCCTTGGTCTTGAGATAGCTTTTTGCTTTTTCTTTTTAATGCTAAATTTTTCACATTAAGGCATTCTTTTCCTGCCTCTTACACACAAAAAAGGACATAATCAGGGGACAGAGATAATACAGGCGCTGCAGAATTCTTTAGTTTTATAAGGCAACAGACCAGTGGTCTGTAAGATCCAATATCTATCCCAAAAGAAAATTAAAATCATTTGGTCAGCTGGGCAGTGCAAGATGACCACAATTCTGTGATTCCCATGCATAATTAGGGTATTCCTAGAGCCATGGGGATTGTTAATCCTAGTGACTTAAGCTAAATAGTCTAACTACAGATGTTACTACTTTGTAGATTCTGCATTATTTGGATCTCATTAGTGTGTGACAGGGTTTATGAGCCACAGGACGTGTGATGTGTGAATGGGTGTAAAAGGACAGGGAGTGGCTCCTGCTTGTGGGGCTGCATAAAGGCTGAGTTCATTTTGTGCACATGCACTAATTAGGCGTGAAATCCAAGATCAACTTTTTGAAGGATGGATTTGATAAATGGTAATACCCCGGATAATGCCCTCTTGAGTATATATGTCCCAGGATATCCAGTTTTCCTGTGTTGTAATGATATGTATGGATTTTGTATGCTCAGAAGCACTGATTTCACCATGACATGGAAACAGAAGAGCCACTGCATGTGGAACTGAGGAATCATTTCCTCCTGCGCTCAGGGCAGATATTTATTTAACAACTTGTCATAGAAAATTAAGTGATGTGATTTTTCTAGTTATGAGATGAAGGAGAGAGACCTATTTATTCTGTCATCTTCTATAACCTTTTTGGGCAGTATGGATCACTTGCAGTCCTTGAGATGGTTGGATAAAACATTCCTGTCCAACTTCCTCAAAGAGATTCCTTCCTTGTCTCAGTGAAGCAACAGGTAATGATATGGACACACTTAATAGACTTGTCTTTAGATGTTTTGCATTCCAGTGTTAACATACCACATGTGTTTATCTGCCCCCTTGAAAACAAGCAAAATATCAAGGAATAGCACCACCCATGCTTAAACATCACGGGAGTCCCAAGGAGGAGACTTCAGTAATAATGTTTGCTTTCTTGGATGTATGCATTTAACTGTATGATTAGCCTGGGACTACGGGAGGTGTAGATACTCAAACCTAGTGGAATGAACCACTCTCCTCTGTGACAGTCTCATGAGTGTAGGCTGGAGCTGAGGTAGAAGAAGAGGTGTTTGATGTGTGAGGAGCCAGTATGTCCCACTATGTCCCTTTTTGTCTGTCTTGTTCACTGTGGTGCTTGCTGATAGAAATCACTGTGAATCCTTCTAAAGTGGGGCTTCAGTGGGTCTTCTAATAAATGACTACTCTCAAAAAATACTTCTGATGAAAGGATGAAAGCACAGTGCTGTCAGGAGAGGGATAAAGGTCACCTTGGTAATAAATGATAGTTATGTTGCAGTCTAGGGAGAAGTTCTAAGGTTTTCCAAAGTTTGAATAGGGATAAGTGGCCCATTAGGTAATTGTCCATTTCTTGTAATATCTTGCCTTTTTTTGGCCAATTTGCCCTCTCCCTACATGCTCTACTTTGGCCAGTTTCCCTGGAAGCCTGCTAGAAACCCAGCATGTACTAAAGGCCTGCAAATCAGATGATCATATAACAATGCTTTTCCAATTCCAACTGCCTGTATCTCTGACTGCCTGGTACAAGCAGGATTCTACTGGGTACCCAGCATGTCACACCAGTCCCAGTGTACTGACATTTTGTTGTCCTGTGGCTGTATCATGAATTAAGGGTTGAAGCCACACTGTCTCTGCTGGTCTACAGGCACGTGATTCCAAAGAGCAGTATCCCCCACAGGGTAATAAACTCTTTAATAACAGTAATGTAGCAACCACAATAATGAAAAAAGTGATTACATTCTACATAAAAATATAAAAGCTCATTTGATCCTGAGATCCCCAGTGGCACATTACCTGGACTTTTATTTAAAATATAACGTTTCTTACGTCTTATTCAGGTCCTTTGTTAACACGAATATAAAACACCAGTAAAATTGTCATTGGAAGAATTTAATAAGGAGTGGGTATGGCTCAGCAATGCATGCTGCTAATTCTGAGTCCTTCCACGAATCCAGTCTAGAAAAACACAAGATGCTCTGCTTGAGTGTTTCAGTACTGAACCCCACTTTGCATATGCAAGGCAGATCAGAAGATCCCTTCTTTAGAAGCAGGGCTCTTTTCTAAAATAGGAGTGCTTCTACAAGCGCATGAGTTTCATGAAATGTGAGAGTCCCTTCTTGTACTTTTACTTGCTCTTCATTCCTGATGGTTTCCCTGCAAATCCAGGCTAACTCCAGAGATCTAGAATGACAGCAGGGGATTTTCTTCCGAGCACATGTCAGGGGTTCTGAAAGCAGAAGCCAGCCAAGCTGTAATCTATAATCCACCTTGTTGTATTTCTGTTATATCTAATACTGTGAGGAAACCAGCCCTACTAAGCATTGCTTTCCTCCCCGTATAGATAGTACAGACATTACTGAGCCCATGGGCAGACCTCAAAAGTGCCCAAATTCCAGCAGAAATTTTTTTTGCACTGTCCCTTCTTGTAATCTGTACAGTCGAGCAGAAATATATTCAGACACTTTCCATTTCCTTTATTTTTCTGTCAGTACCACATTATTTCCTGCTGGATACTCTAGCCTTCCCATCATGTCGCTGAGGAATTAATCCCCTGAGCTGTAAGTAAGAACATATGGCAAACCATTAGTCATCAGCCAGTGCCTGGACACAGTTTTGTTCTAGAAAGCAGGCTGGCCAAGATGGTGAGTGGAAGGATGGGATTTTTAATAGGAGTTTTTATCAGGGTTTTAAATGTTCTCAAATCAGAGACAGATCTGAAGATTTAGAAAGCGTGTGAGCAGGTAAAGTGCATTAGCAAATCCCCCTGTGAGGTTTAACAAGGGCATCGTGGTGGCCTTTGAGGTTGTGATGTAAAATAAGCCTCTACTTCCCTTTGTATGGAAGCTTCACATGTTCTCAGAAGCCAAGGGCCTGCCTTCATTTCTAAGTGTGCAAATTGCTTTCTATCGAATGGAAACAAACTAATTTAGGTAAAGAAACACATTGCTGCTCTTTTATTCAAGTATATGAATGTGTTGACTGTCATTCCAGGAGCTCCCTTAAAAATTTGTGTGGCCATTTAACATCATCTATACTTCCTCTTCACATGATATAGTCCCTCCAGCAGTTGGTGAGCCCACAGGAAATGTCATATATGTTGTAACTCTCTCTGACCTTGTTCTTCCTCTCATTCTTTGATCATATCCACTGCTTGTCTCACTAGATGTGTGTGGTCAATCACAGCTCTAGGGCAAGGATTGCCTCTGTTTTAATGTGCAAATAGGCATGTGATGCAACGGTGTTTCTGGGTGTTAATGAAAAACAAACACATGATGGTAATCAAGGCAATGGGCTGCCTGAAATGGAGGTGATAGAGGGGGATGCCTTTTCAAAATAGTATCTGCCAAATATCCTTTTACCTGAAGAGAGAGGGAAGTCCCCACAAAGAGAGAAGGCACGTTAGAAAGCTTTCTTGTGTTTCTTTCCGGGGAGTGACTGCAGCACCAACTAAGATTTTTAAACATCTTTGTTTTTTTGAAGTGATGTGCCTTTTAAAAATAATATTGCATGGGTAGCCTTGGTGAATAGGAATTGAGGGAGATGTGCTACTACGCTTGTTGTCTTACTACTCATTGACTGGAAATGCTCACAAAAGGAATAAAAAGTACATTTGCCTTGTTAATACAATTTGTATTACATATTCATAAACCATTTCATAAAGCTCCCAAGGAAAAATTCAATTGTACTGAAAGGACATAATGGTAGAGCGGCCATACAGAAAACAGGCAGCATGTTGCAGAATTAACTGCACAATGAATGAAATGCAATGTCTATAATAAACCCATTCAGATATAAATTATGGGAGAGTAGATGAAATGTTTGTTAAGCAATAAAGCTTGCAACCGTACATATGAAATTGAATGGGATTTATCATAAAATATTGTAGAGGATACAGTCTGAATATGTGTTACAAATTGACTGAATTAAAAATAATCCAAGGAAAGCAAGCTTTTGGGAGACTGAAAATTTTAGGAAATGAGTTCATAAGCTGTTTAGCTCTGACCCAAAGTCCCCTGGTGCCAAGAAAAAGAGAGGCAAGAAAATAAGAACAGAATAATTTCTTAGAGGACTGCAGTTATGTTGTCTTAATTTTAACCTCTTAAATTTTGTCCAATAATCAGACTCCCTGTTGAACTAACAGTATCTCACTGGAGTAGAGGGTAGAGAATTTGGCCCAGAAGTGTTTGGTTAGTATGATTTACAGTGGAAGATTTTTTTTTTCCCCCCAAACTATTTATCTCAGTAAGGCTGTTGTACTGAGGACGGGATAGACGATATTTTGGTTGGACCTTAAAGAGATATGTGGTATGTTTTCCCAAAAGACTTTACCAGATATCTCAATACAAACAACAGAGTTGCTGAAGAACACATTCTGTGGCATTCCATACCAAGCTTGACTGAAGTCCACTTCTCAAAATGACAGAGCCTATGCTTTTCTCAATTTTTGAAAATTGAGAACACTTACAGTTTTTATAACATGATGGAAATATTGTACTTGTGAACAACAACCTACAGAATTACCAAACCCTTAGAATTAAATTTAAAATTCAAATAGATGTTTATGGGGTAGGGGGATAAAAAGAGAGTGCATAATTTCCAACCACAAATAATATTTGTAGCTATGGAAACATAGGACAATCTAAGAAAAAGAGAGAAATAAGACCTGTACAATCTGTGCCTGAGAGGGTTAAGAGCATTATCCCTTTTCTTAATCTTACCTAGATGCTTTTCAGGTCTTTTCTCTCCTTTTGAAGCAATGAATAATGACCATTTCTCAAAGAAGTTAAATGTATACAAAGGAATCTGGAAGCCAGAATACAAAATGTGGTTTCTGTAGGGGCTTTAAGACGGTTGCTCTGATTTATAGATAGAAGATCCTGCCCCCAGACTAGGGATGAGTGCAGCCAAGTAACATGGCCTTCATAGGTCTGTTGACCCTAAGATCTTTTTTGCTGTATGTGTGTGTCAGTGTGGTGGCATTCTGATAGAGTTTGTCACACTGAAGGAGTAAATACATAACTTCACCATGAGCAACGCACCTGAGTCACCCGTACACCTCCTTTAATCTCTTTGCCTGTGCAGCCCAACAGAATCCTTTTTGGTTTGCCTCTGCTGCTGTTTAATGAATAAAGGGGTCCCCCCCCCCTCAGAGCCACAGGGAAAAAACACTTCCAGCTGTTATCCAGCAGTGTTTTAATTTCAAGAGATAATGCCGAGCTATTTCAATGGACCATTATTGCAGAGTTAAATAGAAGTAAGTGAGGAGAAATTAATTCAAGTAGACTCCATTTTGCTTCTCTGCCGAATGGATGTATTTTCCCATGTGTAAGAGATTCCATGGATTTTTTTTTTCGTTCCCTTTTTTCCACTGGAAAAACCACACTGAGCACAAACATACATTGGCATCCCGCAGTGTATCAAGAGGTGCTGGCAATCTTACCCTTTTAAGAAACGTGGCATGTGCCCAGCACTTTTGGATTGCATTTTATTTGTAGGAATACAGGCTATGAAAACCCTCTTCCCTACTGAGGAAGAAAAGCCTGTTAACTTGTCAGCCTGCATCTGAAAGGCCAAGGGTTCAAAGCTGCTCATCAGTGTTGGTTGACATTCCCCCTTAGAGCCTTTGGAAGTATCAAGTTTGCCAGTTATTGACTGCATGGCTGAGTTATCTGTTGTATAAGCACAATTTCCATAAAGGACATAAGGCCAGGGACACGTTCACCAGGCGTTTTAAGACATGGTTGATTTGATTTTCTCATTTCTTGTTTTCTCTAAACATATTTCCCTCAAATATTAAATTGTAACAATATTATTGATTGTGTTCTGCTCATGGAGCAATAGCATGTATTTGGCTTTTTACATTTTTTTTTTCCCTTAATGATTTGCTCAGAGGGTGGAAAGAAGTATAGGTGATGAAATACCTTTGTCCCTTGGAGATGAGGACATTCCAATGGAGACCAGCAGCATGACAATATGGGATCTGTTAGCACCATGACAGACCAGGCAGAGCCCCTGAACACAAAACTTTTCTCTGCATTCCAGGAAGAGATTCAGGACTTCACATCTAGACCTTAACAGTGAAACACCATGTTTTTCTTAAATTAGCAACTAAATCCCCTCATGATTTGAATAAATCTGGAGGAAAATTCTCTAGGAGCACAAGAATTGTAAAGTCAGTTGAGGAGAAAAACATGCCATGTATAATATGCCCTGGGCAAAGAAAATGCATCAGGTTTTGAAATGCTGAATGCTGGCGATTCAGCAGAAAGTGAGTTGTGACAGAAACACAGCATTCAGCTGGTAGGACAACAGCGAGGATGTTTCAGTCAATTCTGTCTTTTTCCTGTTTACTGTGTGATTGTAAGTGAAGAGGTAATACCACTCAAGGAGGCAAATTTCATTCTTAGATTCATGCGCATAATTATCAGTGACCTTTTATATCTGAGAGAGAATTGATTTTGATGAGAACTCTACCTCCTGCTCTTCGTGCAGGGTCTTGCCCAATTTGTTTTACATGCTCAACAGTCATTATTTGGATGAACCAATCATGGAGATGGGCTATTATTGATAGATCTTCCAGGAAATATGTCAAAGTTAAGTAAAAATAAATAAAACATGAAATTAACATGAACATGGGTTTTTCCTAATCAGATACATGTTTCAGTAGCCCTTGCTCAAGAGGCACAATTGAACCAGAAGGATGCAATTGATATGAAAGGTTTATTAAGAAAAGCAATTCAACATATCTGTCATACACAAGGGAATACTGAAACAATTTAAAATTATCCTCCAAAAAACATTTGTTGAAAGATGCACAGACCTGAATCAAACTGTCTTCTAAGGTTCTTTGAAATGCTACAGTGAACTTTGTTATTCTGAAACAGATCTTATCCTGAGGAACTGCCAGGTTTTCTGGCACACCAGAACAGGAGGTCAAAGGACTTTTATGACCCACATTTAATGCCCATTTAGCAGGTGAGAGAAACAGGGCTTGCTCAAGCTCGTGTGTCCAGTAATTTTTGGTGTAATGATTCAATGCCAAGTCCTGCATCTTCTGGAAGAATCTTTCTTGGGCACAGGAGGAGCTCTCGTCTTTCTGACTCAGATGGAAGGGTGCTTTGTGTCTTGCGGAATGAAGGTCCATATCTTGGTCTGGATGGTTGACAGTGGTGCAGTGTATGCCAGAATCTCTCTCTGGCTTTATGAAAAGCAGCCGATGCTCAGTGCCCACATGTCTCTACATGTTTACGCACAAAATTGGGCTCCCAAAATTAACGAATGCTTTTCAAGAATTTTGTACAAACAGTTTGCTTCAGTGAGTCAGTAGCAGAGGTATGAGTAGAGTCCAGGGCTCCTCACTGCTGGCCCTGTGCACCAACCACCAAGACCATTTACTTTTCTAGGCAGCGCCAGAGTGAAGACGTGAAAATACCACAAGCAAAAAATGGTATTTTTTTTTTTTTCAACTTTTCCACTCAGTTCTGCAGACTCAGGCAGTTTGGTTAGCTCTCCACATTGAGCGAGAGGTTAATATTGGCTTTGCCGTGGAGTTTTTCACTTCTAGGTGTATGAAAGATGAGTCCTTCCTCTTGCTTTCCCCACTGACCTCTGCTTGAAGGCGAGTGGGGATGTGTGTTGGGTTATTTTTGCTTTGAAGAAACTGGTGCAGAAGGAGAGGGGAGTGAGGAAAACTTGGCCCATTGGGGTTCTGGCCCCAACCTCCCATTGGCAAAGAGGAGGGGGAGAAGAGGCAGGCCAGGAATAGCAAATGGTCCACAGTCCCCCTCTGTGCTTGATTCCATCCTCTGGTGATCCAGCCAGGGGATCAACAGGCCAGTTGTGCCCAGTCATTAAGGAAAGGCATGTCTGTAATTAATGGCAAAGGGCCTGATACAATAAAAGGCATGTCTGCCTTTTCCACTGCGAAGCCGGCATAGGGCTGCGAAAGACGCCAAAGAAAATCAATGTTAAGCAGCTTGTATGGATTTGTGCAGACCTTTACAGTGCCAAAGTCCAGACATATTTCTCATTGAGCTGAGTCCTCATATGTTTTATTTATAATTTAATGCTAAAATTTATGAAGGAGGTGCATGGCAGAGGGAGAACCCATAACCTTGTCATTTCTTTTCTTAAAGCAGCAGCTACTAGATCTAGGAAAGAATTATGTCCTCCTCCCTCTATCTGACTCCCCAGCATAAAATGTAACATGATAGAAATTTTATTCACTCTGAGTTTGTTTTCAGTGAATCAGCTGTACAGCTGAGGTGCCCGTTGAATATCACGCAAGTTTTTACCAAAATCGCTAACTGCCAATCACTTCCTCTAAACTAAATCACCTCAGCTGTTATTCATCAAGCATGCCATGTTGCGTTATAGACTTTGATAACTCAGACACTTAAGGTACGAAAGAAATTAATTGCCTGTATTGTTTTCCATAAAAACAAATAAACAGCACTAGGTGCCTTTTTAAACTCAATCGCAGGATTGATTTTTAAATCAAATTGTGTTTCATGAGAGTTCAAGCACTCACCGCTAGAAGCTGTAATCTTGGAACTTTAAATGTGGATGCTGTAATTCCAGAATGTCACATGCTTTAAACATTGAAATATAAATTATTGCCATCAGAAAATGTTGTGGTTTAACCCCATCTGGCAAATAAACCTCACACAACTGGTCCTCCATCTCCGCCACCAGTGGAATGGGGAAGAGAATTGGAAGAATAAAAGTGTGAAATATTGTGGGTTGAGATAACTTTAATAGGTAAAGCAAAAGCCACACAAGCAAGCAAAGCGAAACAAGGAATTCATTCACCATTTCCCATGGCAGGCAGGTGTCCAACCACTCCCAGGAAAGCAGGGCTCCACCATGTATAACAGTGACTTGGGAAGACAAATGTCATAACACCAAACATCCCCTCTTTCTTCTTCTTCTCTCAGCTTTATATGCTGGAATATGTTTCCAAATGACTTGGAATATCCCTTGGATCATTTGGGATCAGCTGTTCCAGATGTGTCCCCTCACAATCCGTTGTACCCCACCCAGTGTCCTCACTGATGGGGCGAGGAGCAGAAAAGGCCTTGATTCTGTGTAAGATCTGCTCAGAAATAACAAAAAACATCCCTAGATTATCAACGCTCTTTTCAGCACAAATCCAAAACACAGCTCATACCAGCTACTATGATGAAAACTAACTCTACCCCGGGCAAAACCAGCCCAGAAAATAAAAGGAGTATACATAAAAATGTATTAAACATGACAGCAACATTAACGGCTTTGTTTGGAGAGAGGAAGTTTTTTTAACAGAATACATTATTTACTGGTCTCTACTGTATTGTTCCACCATGATGTCAGGTCTGCATTTTCCCTGGAAGTGTGGACCAGGCTTTCCCCCATCTGACATCAGCCACCTTCGTATTGCCACGCTCAGCTGAGACACCAAGGTGCAGGATTTCAGCTGGCATGAATCCAACCAGATCAGCACTGCAGAGCCAGCTGAGCTGAATTGAACTGCTCTGGAAACCTAAAAGTGATGAAGCTGCCAGGGAAACAACACAGGCTCCTGCAACGGAGAAGACCCAGTGACAGGAGAGCCTCAAAATGTTTTGTTCTGCTAAATTGCCAAGAACAGGTAGGAGTCCAAAACTCACACAAGACTCATGGGTAAGGATCCAATAGTTGCATATATTTTTGTGTTCAGTTAAATTACCCAAATGACCTGGTTCAGCAGAATGTGAGCTGGGAGTCTCAAGGAAATGTCTGTCACGTGAGATGTTTAGTTAAATTTAGTTGAACAGTTAAATATTACCATTTTAAAAGCAGAAGAACAGAAACTCCACCTAATTCAAAACACCTCACATTTTCTTCAACAAAAACATGCTTCCTCTTTTATCCCTCCCCCTTTTTTGGGGGCCTCAGATATGTCAGTTGTTTAAAAGATGTGACTGCCCTTATAAATATATCGAAGATAAGCTAGGTTGTAAAGGATTCAGGTTCATGAACTGTGTTTATACAGTCTATTGTTTAGTACTCATGAATAATTGATTCTTGTCCTTCCTGCACAAATATTCAATCAGATACCATTCAAATTGATAGCAGGTGTCTGATTTAGGAAAAAATGGCAATGTTCTTTGACTGGAGATGTGATTGTAATACAGCTCTACTCCAGCCATGGGGTACAGAGGAGTGTCACACATTTCAAGTGGGACCTGTTGAGAGGGAAAGTTTCTAATTAAAACAGCATACTGTGTAATTGTCTGGTGTGTTTTGGGTGAGCAACCATCCTAAAGAATGCTTATTGCATTTGATTTTTATGTGTGTATGTGGGAAAGGGAGGACGGATAATAATTTTTAAAAATTGCTTGTTCTGGTGAGGGGTTTGGTTATGCAGACAAGAATAGTTCTATATACTCTGTAATTCCATAGGATCCTTACATACTCAATATTCAAAATCTGACTCTGATTTCCCCAAGACCATGTGATGACCAGGAGACACAGAATAATTGCGTTATGTGATATATTATTTAAGATCCAGTAAGAAGGTGCCTGCTCCTTAAAGTACAGATTCTTTTCCAATGAATTACAACTTTCCACTACTGGTAGCTTCCTGTAAGTCACTTTATATACTGCAGGAAAAGAAAAATGGTGCATAGAAACAGAGCAGGGAGCAGGACCTGCTTGTGTATCCTTGAACCTTGGAGCACTGCTCATTTCTTGCTCAGGGAGGTTTGTGGACGTGAGCAAAGTTATGCCTGATATGGAAAGAGGAGCTGTAGAGTGAGTATAGATATATAACTGGAATTTTGCTCCCAGGCACATGAAAATAAGTCTGAGGAGTCAGAGGTCCAGTATGTTCCAACTAAAACGAATACAAGTCTGATCATTGAGTTAACCAAGACAAAAATAAATTCTAAGCTGGTGTTAGGAAATACAGGATATAGTCCACTTGCGATTAACTGGTATTAGTAGGAACTCTGGCTCCGCAAGAGCCATTGAGCAAATATATAAATTACTTTTATTTTCAGGCCACTGTCATCCTAAAAAATGTTCCTATGGGAGGCCTCAGCCTTTGGAAGGGTGTGGAAGAGCAAGGACATAGTGCTCATGTGTTTTGAATCAGGGACCAAAAGCACTGTGCTGTGAAGAAGAAAAGTGCTTCAATTCCTTCTCATGCTTACCCAATCCATGGGTTTCTTTCCTGCAATCTGCAAGGATATTTTTAGGGTCACTGTTTTTACTTTGTGTTGCTGCTTCCCCTGTATCCTCCCACCCCTGGTTTCAATGCTTAAAGACCGATAATTGGAAGCTCTGAAAATTATTTTTTTCTGGTTGCTAGAGATGACAGTTTTCCATATTTCTTTATTTACAGGACTTTATATTTTCATCCTCTTTTCTGTCAAAATGGCTGTGTAGGTGTAGATAAGAGGTTCTGTTGTATAGCATTCATGTCCATTCAGTCTTTCACCATACACATTTGACTACCAACATGGAAAGATAATGTTGTTTACAGGCTGGGTATGCTCAAGCCATGAACATTGGTTCAATGAATGGTTGGTCACAGCAGGATGAGAGTTTTTTGTGGTGCTGTTAGATTTACACATTTGAACCAGGCAGCTGTTCGCACTGCATAGTTCTCCCACATTCTTCAGCTCACTAGCTCTCATGTATTTCCAGAAAAAGAATTCAGGCATAGAGTGTTAATTCTCATGGTTTATTTGCATCCTAATTGTGGCTGGCAATTCTTGAACGGTATCAAGTACCCGCTCCCATGTCTCTCCCAAGCCTTCAGACCCATCTCACAACCCTCTGGTGCACTTGATCCCTCCTTTAGAACTGTCTCACAACTCTCCATGCACTTGTTCCATGCTGTCCTCCAAAACGGAGAGGCATTCCAGAAAGATGCAACTGCCATACGAGTGCCAGCACCAAGGTGTATTTCAGATGCTTTGCTCTTGTCGATTGAAAAGCCCTCATTGGGTTGCTTATTTGGGTAAAATATTTCTGCTCTAGAGCAGCATAAAATGTAGAAGTTCCTTTTCTTTTCTCTTTTGAATACTAAGCAACTGCCTGTTTGTGAAGGTTCAAACAAATGCTTTACTTATACTCTGTCTGCTCAGCACTCCAGTGCACAAAACCCGGTATTTTTAGGGAGCGCAGACCCTGAAGCCGGTAGCACACTAAAATGCTCAATCTTCCATAAATATTACCCTTCCCCTGACCTTCCTTCATTTTCCATGCTGGATTCCACTTCTGAATCTATTCATTTTGAGTAGGCAGCAAAATCCTTCCCTGGAATAGACAACACAGATACACCTTGCCAGCGGTAGCAGTTCGTAATGTATATATTATTGAAATATTGGCAGGGGTCTCTGAAACCACAAACAGAATTAGTTGTACCCAGAGAAACATACTTTCTTTCAGTGGCCCGAGTAGCCAACAATTACTAAAAATATCCTCCTCCTTTCCATAATTTCAGAAGATAACATAGTCTTTAGTGCACAAGTGATATAACACATGAATCAGGTCTTCATGAAGACTTCTTTTTCCCATGGTACCTTACAACTATTCAGATGGGGCAGCTCACAAAGACAGCAATTTCTTTCTTTTTTTTTTTTTATTAAGGGCATTTAATGCTTGCTAAAGGTTTCAAGTTGCCTGCCTTCCACTACTAAATTTTCCCTTCAGCCAAGTGCAAACCTGAAACCCACTCTGCAAGCACCTTACTCACATGTGGAACCTTACAACTGCAGGGATGGTCCCAGCCCACTGCTAGAAACACGGTGGGGAAGTGGTGGCAAGGCTGGGACCAGGTCCCTGGCTCTGGTTCTCACTTCTCTCTCCTGTTCCTTGGGACACAGAAGGAGTGACAGCTGTGTTGAGTGAGGTGTGACCTTGCTGTGGTACCTGTGAAGGACTGGCAGGATGATACTGGGGGAGGAGAACAGAGAAGGGTAATTCCCTTGGGACTCAGAAAACGGCATTTGCATGATTTTTTCTGGCAGTCTCTGCACTCCACCTTGGGAGTGATCCATAGCTTGTAAATTGTTGCTTGTATCAGTGTGCTTACAACTTTAAGGGCTCTGAAGAGCTGTCATACATACCAGTTTTTGAGTGCTTATGAGTTTATTTAGAAGTGATGTGTATTTACAATAATCAAATGACAGTGTGAACGATATGCTGTGCACTCAAGGAGCACCAGGCTGGGAAACTGGTGGAAGAGATGTGTTGGATAGAAGAAAACATCTTGAAATGCTACAGTAATGAGCATAAAACCACAAAGTCAAAGCTTTTGGAGATCTGGACGCTGATGGTATTCCTTGGCTTTGAATTCTTCCTTTTCTTCTTTCCAATAAGCCAGGATTTGGTGACGTATTCCTTGCACTGCTTTGGTGAGATACCACTTTGCAAGAAAACTGACCTAATAACTGTCAGCTGCTGGAAGGTATCACTGACCTCGCCAGTCCCTTGAAGCTGCACACTCTGGCATCTTTAAGAGTATCTTTTCCCCCATACTTATTTTTCTGACAATTTAACTCCACGAATTTGCTCATTCTTGAATATGCAAAGCCAGGAGGCAGAGATGGGTATCACCAAGCATGTGGGGCACTGCCTGACCTGTAGTGGGAACCTTCACCTATAGATTTACTTGGAGTGGGAAGCTGGATGGCTTCTGTATATTCATTTTGAATTTTCAGCTGTTTAGCTCTCTCTCTAGGAAGTTCTTAGAAAAAGTCCATCAATCATTCAATTTCATAGGAATGAAACACCAGTATGGGGTTCTGTTCAGCAAATGTTAAATTATATTCTGACAATTTAGAGGATGAGGGAGGCCATAATCATGAGAAAAGTATAAGTGTTCTATGTACCTTTCTAAAAGGAGAAAATCAAGGGTTCTGGAATTCATAAACCAGTCAGCCCAATCACTATTCCTGTAAATACACCGGAACAAGTCTTCTAAAAAAAAAAAAAAAAAATCTTTCTAACTATTCAGATGATAAAAGAGTTGTAAAAGATAATGTAAGATTGAAGTGATTTGTTCTCAGCAAATCCATCTGATTTCTTTCTCTGAAAGAATAACTAGCCTGGGGAAAGGAGTAAGATGTTGCTGAATTGTCCTGATTTCAGCTTTTGGTTTTATCACACATAATATCCTTGTGGGAAAAAAAAATCCGGTGGAGTGTGCAGAGCTAAAGAACTACACTGGGCATCATATTTTACATATCAAGAAAGCATATTAAATTGAGTGGAGTGTGACAGGAAAATCTGAAATTTATAGAACATGATCTATGAAGAAAAGTTGTGGGAACTGATAAACCTACAGAGAAATCATCATGATAGTCTTTCCAATATGAGAAAGTTACGCAAAGGCTGGTGCTTATTGTTCTCCCTCCACTTGAGGGAATTCAAAATAAACCAATTTAATTTTCAGCCAAGATGCATTAGGATGACTGGGAGGAAAACTTTCTAACCACAAGGGGAATTGAGTAATGATGCAGACTTCATCAGAGCGTTTCCAGAACAGGACAGACAGATGTTCGGGGGGTCTGGCACTACTAACAATTCCAAGGCTGGGGAGGTCCTACCCAGGCCCAGGTTATTACCTGAGAACAGCAGCCCAGGAGGAAAGAGTAAAAGCTACTGCCAAGAGACTAAGAATGAGCAGTGGTTTTATCAGATGGTGATAAATAGCTCTTTCTTAGAGATGGGGATGATATTGGTTTCTAAAAAAATAAAGTTCTTTCATCCTGAATTGATGGTGATATATACATTTTAATATATGTAGGAAAGCACAATGTAAAATGTTATAAAGATACAGCATGCTAGTGATAGTCTATCACAGACTCTGTTTATATATTGTGATAATAGCCCTAACTTCCTATTTTAAACATCAGTTACACTGTGATCTAATACACTAATACACTCTAATACACTGTGTTTTCTGAAGTAACTTTTACTAGATTTACATACATTTTTAGTTCACATACAAATTTTTGTAGGCCTCCTGAGAACTTACAATAATAGGACAGGAGAGAATGATGCAGAATTCATTTTAATTTGCTTGTCTTGGAATGCCCTTTGCTGTTTATATTATAAATTTCAATATACATCTCAGAGGATCAGAGCGAGTATAAATATCTATACCAATTTAAAAATGTACCATTTTTAGAACCTGTCATATATTTTCTGGTAGGGCATGCTATTCATCATCTTCCAAGGACCATTTTTCTTAGAAATATGTAAAAGCATATATACAGCTAATGTACAGCATCCCAAAAGCTGTAGCTGGGAACATAAATTAAGCCCAAAGTGCTCAATTTTAACTGTACCTTGCTTTTCGACAGCAGTTGGCTCGTTGGATCTGAGAGTGCTTTCAAATGTGGATGAGTTGAGTTTCACGAAGTTCCAAAGAAGCTGATAGCTATTATTGCACTTATGTCTATTATTTCATAATATCATCCTCCAGAGAAAATGCTGATATTAAGATTATTACCCAGCTTGCTTCTGAAGCCTAAACTGAAAATCTGGTTATGTGTCTAAGGTCATTTAAAAGTTTATTCTCTTTCTTCCCCCACCACCTTACCTTCTGTAACTTCCAGTACTGAAGAGTGACGTTAACATCATAATTTTAGGTGCATGGAGATTTTTAGAGCTTTTGGTCACTCTCAGTGAGTCTTTATTCTGCAGAACATACCCAGATACCGTGTACTGAGGAATCACTCGGTTGTAGGGTATCACTCTGGTGTGCTGTCACTTGGCTGTTCTCATTTCCACTTGCTCCTTGGCAGTGACCTGTCTGCAGTCGCAGCTGAGCTGACTTTAAAAGTTTCTATCAGTAGCAATGCGCAGAAACACATGAAAGGAAATATAAATTCCTGGTAATGGTGGTGCTCAGGAGTGCTGAAGCTCTAGCTCATTTATTGAACAGTTAAATATTGCCACTTTTGTAAGCGAAGAAAAAAAAAGGAAACCTCACTAAAGCCAAAACTTCTCATTTTGTCTTTCATAAAAGCATTTGTTTGCTCTTTCATCCCCCATTCTCTCTTCCATAGAGGTCATCTGTGGTGCTTCTGCTGAGATCCTCAGCAGCCAAAATGTATTAGAGCTGCCATGAAGTTGATTAAATTGACTAAAAACATGTCAAAAAATGGCTGGCAGACCACTACTGCTGGGTTATTTTATGCTATAAAATAATTTTATGCCTTTTTTTTTATAGCATAATTTTAGCATAATTTTTTATGCTAATCTTGTGCTACAGATTTTAAACAGTTAAGAAAACCAATTAGCATCAAGCGAGCATACAATACCATTTTGTTCTGTAATTCTACCTGTCACTTTTTTATTTCCCATTTCATTCTCATCTTTCTTCATAATTGGATACAAAAATACTAAGCTGTAACTACTTGTGCGAGGAAAGATGAGAGGCAGACCCTGAAGAGATCAGCGTGTGTATTTGTGAAAACCCAAAACCAGTTGGAAAGTGATGATTTGACCAGTAATGTAGAGTGTGAAAGGTGGAATGGACTGGGAGGCCAGGCAGAGCTGAGTTTTGTGGCTGAACTGCCCCAGTGGTCTCTGTGTTTTACAGAGCAGTGCTTGCACCTCTCTGTTGGGCAGTGTCTGTTGAGGAAACAGCAGTAGCCATAAAACACTCACCAATATCTTATATATAACAATGGAGATTTGAAGACAAGGACACCAGGTTATGTATTTCATTCTTTTGCTTTACTGAGAACGTGAAAAACAACAAAAAGCAGGTGGCCAGGGCGACTGATGTAACGTCTCCTTTGACACAGACTGCATTCCAGCATTTTTAATAACTCATTTTCCCAAGGCGGTTTTGGGGGGGTGATGAGAATGCTCTAAATATTCCATAATTGTTTTTAAAAAAAGACATGCAGAGCAGGCAGAAGGCAGCCCTATTTGCTTGTCTGATGCACTTGCAAATCCTCAAGGCACGTGGATGAAGGCACTTGTTTATGGGCATCGTTTCCAAATGCACTTTACAATCAGCAGTGTTTTCCTAGGAAGTGAAGTATTGTATGAAGTTCTGTGGCTGTAGGTAATTCCTGCAGCATGTAGCTGGTGGATTTCTGATTTTTCAAGGAAGACCATTTATCATGGTCTCTTCTTATTTCTAATAGAAAAAATATATCAAACATTCTGTTTACAAATATTGATGATTAAAAGGAGTGTTTTCTGCCTTGGTCAAATATAATAGGAACATCTGGGAAATTTTTATTATGTCCTTGTTCTTCTTTGGTCAAATACTTTAACTATTTTTGGCTCTCATTTCTGTAATTTTGCTTCTGCTTCAGTGACTTGCACTGACTGCACTGTAAGGAGAAGAACCTTGTCCTTTTTTTGCACCCCGTTTCCCTATATGGTGTGGAACTTTGGGGTGTCTTTCTGCATTTTCCATGAAACCAGCGTTGATGTTGCTTTTTTCTTCTGACTTGCAATATCTCTGGATCATTTATGCTTTATTTAGAGTATTGAATTTTTTCCTTCCCATCCATCCTTAAACTTCACCTCTGCCAGAGAGCTTCATGGGACTGAAGGAGGAGATGCTTTCCCACCATCAGTGTGGAAACTGGTTTATCCCAAATCCATCTTTGCCTTTTCTTCTGGGGCTAAAAGGAATGTCCAAATGATAAGTCTGCTCTTTCAGTGATAAGATTTTCTTCATTGTCTTTTCTTCCATTTAGAAGTGTCTAAACAACTTAAAATGAATTAAAGGTAATAAAAATAGCCAATAATTTATGCCCACATCCAGATAGTCTGACTCTGCAGTTGCTCATATATTTTTTGGAGGTGATTCACTTCTAGAATTTCTTTGACCCCTAACCAGAGAGAGGGACAGACTGACATAGCTGTAGCCACAGCTCAAGGTCAGTGTAATTAATATTATTTCATATGCAGCTTTTAATTCAAAGAACTTGAGGGGTAGGATCCCAGTTTATCCAAAACTTATAACTCAAGTGTATGAAGTCAGGAGGCAGCTGCCAGAGCTAAGGCTAAGAATGTACTCTGGTTTTTTTCTGAACTGGGGAACACTCTTATTCCCTCATAATATAATATTTTGCACAACCCAAACATGTAGGTCAAGAGGCCAGAAAATTAGCACCGAGTTATAACACTCCTGTAAGGGGGTTTGATGAAAATAAAACCTAAAACCATTCACATGTTTTAAATGGTTTCCTTTCCCTCCATCCATGCAATGATACAGAACAGCTGGTCATGAAACCTGGCTGCATATTTTTTAAACGGGAACAGATTACTAAATCAAATTTGTTGACCAATTTTCAAGTATGTGGCCTTGAGATATTAAAAAAAAAAAAAAAAGAAAAAAAAAAAGGAGGGGGGTTTGCATTGCCTAAAGAGAGAAGGGGTAACAGGCCAGTGATACGAACATTTCATGCTGGTGGGATTTGGCAGGGGGGAAGGGAATCTAATTGCTAACTTTCGCGTGAGTACCCAGCTAAAACCTCAGGGAATTTTATATAGTGCATGTTGTCAGTATTTTAATCATCCACAGCTGTCAAAACTCTTGTAACCCGCCTCTTCTATTTAAAATGTGTCTTCTAGGCATAAAATAATTAAAGGTGCAGGACCATAAGGTAGGTTCAGAGCTGCTGCAATGTGACAAAACTCCACATATGAAAGGCATTATTTCAGGAAGTTTTAAATATAAATTTTGTTTTGTCAGAAGGCTGCAGGGCACACATTTTCTATACTGTCAAGCTTGATAGTAACAATATTTATATTTCAAATAAAAAGATTAAATTGCAGTCTTATGTGTTTCTGGTTTTCACATAGTTTTTACCAGTGTATCATAGTGTTCCATATCAGTGTGTCATCGAAACTTTTTTTTTTGCTGACACCAGTTTTGCTTTATTGTAATATTAAGTCTTGTACTGTCAGTCCCTGAATTGAAATAATGAGGGCAGACAGTAGTTTAGTTGACTAGCCTATATCTTCCCTTTCCTTCCCTCCCCCCAAAAAAATCCCCTGAAAACAACACAAAATTAAAATGAATTCATTCAGAAAGGCAGTTGTAAAGACAGAGCTTTGGAGCCTACAGATATAAAATGGCTTTGTGTGTGTGTGTGTGCTTGTGCAGCCTTGTGTCATCCTTGTGCCCGAGACCCCACCTTGCAGAGCTGCCTTCATGTGCCCACCAAGTGATGGGCACTTTGCAAAGGAATTACAACTTAGTGGGGAATATAGACGGCAGAGGAGGGGAGAGCAGCATAATTTCTGAGTATTTTCAACTTTATTTGTTTCTTTTTATTATTAAAAGAACTAACCCAAAAAAAAGAGTGTCTCGGTCGGTTTGAGCTGTCTGGCTGGCAAGGCTTTTGTGCCACTGCATTTTTTCTGTTGGTTTTGGACTTTCTGCTGGTGCCCACGGCCCTTCGCTCTTCATTGTTCCGAGCCTGAGCCCTGGGCTGGGCTGGTGTCATCTGTGCAGCATCAAGGCTTGACAGAACAATGGGGAGAAATGGAAAGAGGTTCTGACTCAGGCTCGTGTTGGAACAGCCAATTGGAGTTGCTGGGGCTGGATTTGCTCCTTTTGGGTCAAAATCTGAACATTTCATCACAACCCTTTTGCGGCAGTTTGGAACTGGCAAAGGCTTTCTCTGCTAATTCCCCTGGTTTTACTTCTGTGTGATGGTGAGGATTTTTCCCCCAGTGCCTGACAGCACTGGCTGATGTGTAACAACTTCTTTACCATGATGTGTTTGATGAACTGGGCTTATCAGAAAACTGGTTAAAAATCTGGGTGTTACAGATGTTCCTCCAGAATTGCTGTCATCTTAGCTGTAATACGGGCTTCATTCTTCTCTCTGTGTTTCTGCACGTTGGCCCTTCTTTCTGTCACTTTAAGCCTTTGGTCTGTCATTTGACCAGTCATGATTTTACAATAATGAAAGTTTTGATTTTTTTACAATAAAATTATGTTTGAGGTTTTTTGGTTTGTTTTTTTTTTTATTTATTTTTTTTTGAGGTTTTTTGGTTTGTTTTTTTTTTTTTACAATAAAATTGTGTTTGAGGTTTTTTGTTTTTTTTTTTTTTTAATCGCTACTGATATACCTCAGTAAACATTCTTTTTCCTTCCATAACCAGCCAAGAGGTTTCTGGTCCATTGTAGAAATTAGCTGGAAAGCTTCACAGGTTGTATAAAGTACATGGTGTTAAAATGTCAGTGAAAAGGTTGTGTTCACTGAAGAACAGACGTTCCTTTTCCATGTATGTATCTGTGTCCCCATACACCAAACTCCTAAATGCTTTGCAGAGGAGCCTGCAGGATTAATCAAAATAGGAAAAATAGAGGAAGATATTTAAAAGTAATGTACAAGTGGAAGACTTTTGTATGGAAAAGGAGACAACAGGTGGCACTACCCACTCTGCACTCACAGTCTGATCTCAGTTAACACTCCCAGACACATTTTTCTCCAGTTTGAACTGATGGATATACAGATCAGGCTATTGCAGCACACACGTCTCAAATGAGGGAGCATTTGGAAACATCTGGTTTCATTACACCAGGTAACACCTGCATGAAATTACATCTGTGTGGAAAGTTCTTTAACAGAATTTAGTAATTAAAGTGAGGCAATCTAATCAAAGAAAGGCATAGAGAAGGTGATACATGAAGTTTCGTTCTCTGCCATGTAAATAAACTGCATTAGTATATTGGGTCTTTGAAGAAACAGTTAACATCAACAGCTTGCAATTGAATAGATTTCATGTTAAAAACAGCCTTCCATATTATATCCTCAATATATATTCTGATCTTCCAAACAGATCTCCAGGGTGCTGTTTGGATTTATTGCACTTAATAGCATATTGTTTGGAGTGTACAATGTGTGGGTCCGACCGAGTTTTACTGGGGTATACTGTGACTCAATTTCCTTTCAATATGTAACTGTGTCCTTTTCAAATTTTGCTTTAAAGCCTTGAGCAGACTTCACTTTATTACCTTATCAACTGGTTTTTAAAATGTCAAGGCTGACCTTGACCTGAGAATCAGCAAGGAGCTCCCCCAGAGGAGGAACACGAAGCCTGGGGGCTCTGTGGTGGTTGGGGGTTTCTCTGTGTTCTGTCACTGTGCTGTGTCTGAGCCTGGAACCACCTCAAAGTGGAGCTTCTGGAATCAATTCTTAGTTTCTTGTGATTCTCAGGAAAGGAGATGGTTTCTCTGTCCTGAACTAGGTTCCGTGTTAGCTCTACATGGTGTATAGGCACTTCTGGCTTTGTTTGCCTGAGATTTTACCATCTGGCAGTGTCACCTGGAAGGCATAAATAAAACCATTCTTTCAGGGGTTCTGTCAGGGGCTGCATATATTTTTCTTGTCAGAAAGTACAGAATAAAGGATCTAGCAGAAATCACAAAAAATTGCTGCTACTGTTAGAAAGTGATAAAGGACAGCAAGGTTAACACTCCTAGCTTTAGGATGAGTTCCAGCAATTCTTTATGGAGCTGATTGACATTTTCTCCCATACTTTTTTCTCTGAAAGCTGATTTTTCACCAGAGTTTAAAAAAAAAATTACATGCAAAATTTTCATCTTGGAAATGAATGCCCTTGCCAAGATTAATAAATTTTCCAAAACTTTCCTGGATAAAGAATAATCCTTGGAGCATAGCTGGAAGTCAAGGACTCATCTTGGAAACCAGCTTTTTGGTAGAGCGTTTCCCTGCCTGCTTTTGCAACAGCATAGTGTTACTCACCTGACCTTTGAACAAATGCAGCTGATTTCTTCAGGCACTTTCATCCACGTTAATCCAGATGTGCCTTTTTAGACCATGGTGCTCCTGTTGCTCGACTGGTGCTCTCAGAATCCCTCTCTGTGCCCTCGAGGGTGGGCCACAGGCGGGCAGGGTTTGGGCGAGACACGAGGGAGGTGGGAGCCCAAAGGTTGCCTTGCCAGCAGTCTCCTGTTTGAAAGGGGAAGGTTTTGCTCTGGCTGCCTGTGCTGATTGCTGCTGCTCTCTTTTGCCACAGCTTGGGGGCCAAATACATCTTTTTGTGTAAGGTGTAGGTAGGGCCAGGAGCAACCTACGATGTCTGTCTTGCACAAGTGCTCTCAACGTGAGGCCACTTAGTGCTTCAATCCGAGAGTCGAGTGAGTGCATGGAATTGTGTCTCCAAAATACCCCACAAAAATCTTTGCCTCCTTCTCCAGCATCTGTAAATACAGTTGAGATAGTGTTCCCTTGCTGTTTAAAAAGGCCAAAAAAAAAAAAAAAAAGATAAGAAAAACAAAGAAGGCAGTGGCAGTAAACTTTCTGCAGAGCTTTAGCCTACCAAAGATTTAAAGGATTGACATTTGCATTACATTTTTCCCCCACCCAGTCCTCCTCATTAGCTGGATATCTTTATTCTCTAAATATTTACCACCTAAACCAAATTTACAGTTTAATTTGCTGCATAAAATCATTTATTGACTGATAAAGCTCATTACTAAGGCCTAACCCAAGCTGTAGCCCGCCACGACAGTTTTAATTCTTGTAGCAGCAGGCTACTGCAAGAGAAAAACAATCCTGTCACGTTAACGGCAGGGGTCTGAATTATTCAAATACACTAAATCCTCCCAGAACAGTTCCCCTGCTCATAATTTGTCTTTTCCCACCAACAATTAACTAGCAATATTCAAAGTTAACAATGCCAACTCTTTTGAAATCTCAAGGAAAATGGAAATATATATATGCAATAAACGTTTTTAGAGAAGAATACATTAAAAGCCCAATGCTGGGAGACTTCTAGGGAATATAATCAGTTAGATGGACCCACTGCTTTCTCCAGCCCGGGAGGAATTTGCTGGATATTTGTGTGTGTACAGATGGGTTTGATGCTGAGTTCTGGTGTCAGGTGGCACAGATGCAGGGCTGCTTACACCTCCAATGGCCCTTTCCATGGCACTCCTGATGGCTGATGTTTGTCAATTCTGCTGAACTCAGAGAAGGACTTTCCTCTTCCATCTCCTCTCTTCTGTCAGAGCTTTTGCTGTCGTCATGATTATGAGTTATTGCAAATAATTGCAGTACTAAGTGTAACATACTGGGGCAAAACCATGCAATATGCTATGAAAAGAGTGAAAACAGAGGTGTGGGTGGAGGTTGCTGGTACAGGTCATCTTGAAGAAGCTGAAGGTCTGAATCTGTCCCAGTTAGGAGACTCAGAGTATTTTTTCTGAATCAGCCCACAGAATCTAGGCTGGCAGGTGGTTTTTATACAAGTCTCGAATTAGGGCAATTTACAAAGTCAAGACAAACTGAGGCTGTCAGATTTTCTTTGGTTATTAACCCACTGGCCAATGTGTTTTGTGGAATAGAGTCTTAATGTTTCCATAATTTATCTTTCTTACCAGCTCTGTTGGGTGGTGGACCCACTCCTGCATCCATGAATGGCCACTAAACAAAGAGGGGTGTGAGATCACTCCAGTGAGAGTGAGGACGAGTTCTAATTCCCTGTAGGGACAAACAATTTCGTTCCACAGAGGACAATCCAATTCAGGTTTGTCCTTCTGTATGTGTGACAGCCACAGCCCATATATCACAGTCAGTGATGGGCAGTAGGAAAGTCTTTAGCATTCTGGTGTCTCATATAAATATTGCTTCTACATAGCCCTGTACACTCTTTCAGAACTGTAAGTCCATATTTCCCCTGTCCCATTCATTTTCTCCCTTCAATTTCTGTGGCAGTTCCAGTGCAGAATAGCTTCTTGTGCAGGCCTTCAAAGTGAAAATGATGGCTCCAATTTGTGACCAAATAGCTTTGACATTGTCTGTACGTTTGCTTGAGTTTATAAAAGACTTTGGTTTTCTTATTTAATCCTTTGATGTAGAAGCAGTCTGAAAAATCAGTAATTCTTTCTGGTGTGCCCTTAGTGACAATTTTAACTCTCCCATGAAATTCTCAGTTTTTAAACTCATAATGTGTCTTTTTATCCCTTCCTACAGCACACAGAGTGCTTTAATGCTGTGAAATCTTAGATCTCTGTGAAAGTGCATAAAGATAGGAGGAAGTTAAAATATATAAAAAGAATATAGAAGATTGTGCATTATTTGCTACTCATCTATATCAGCATTTCACAAGATGTGGTCCGTAGCTCCTCTGGTGATAATCTGCAAAACGACTGAAATTCCCCTTCATTCCCATTTAATTTAAAGGTTAAATCTGTGTTTCTAGTCCACTCCCTGGGTGGTGGTTGAGTGGGCAGTAGCACCTGCTGGATTGATATGTCTTTATTTGAGCCGATATCTCTAGTGAGGAATGTATGTGCTGCAGGAACAGAGGGCACTGTAGAAGGTTATGTATGTACTTTCTGAGTAGCCATAATCTCTCCTATTCATACACCCACAACAGTGGAACTGGACTTTGGCTCTAAAACCTCTATTGCTGAAGATAAAAGGGAATTATCAGTAGGAGTGAGGCTCCTACCCAGTTTGGACGGGCATAGTTAGGACTGATCTCTGATATGTACTCGTGTGTGTGCTCTCCCTGGGTGCTGCACGTGCTGAGATCCACCCTGGTACCTGAGAGCAGTGAATGGGACCCTGGTGGGGCTGGTTTGCCCCGGCAGCTATGGGCAGTGTTAGATATGCATCCTTACGGGACGCCTCCTCACTGCCAGTGTCCTCTTCTGTTCTGCCAGCGTGCTGCCATAGCAGCTAGAGCCGTCCTTTGGGGTGGATAATCCACTGCACACTGGTTTTCTTTTCTTTTGTAATGAAGGTGACTTTAAAGCATCACCTTTCTCTCATAGAAGTTATCCATGTTCACAGGAGATTACTTATCATCCTTATCCGTTTGCATTACTTCTGTGATGTCTTTTTTGATGAGTTTCTCATCTCACCTTTCTGGAATACCTGTGGTGACATCTCTTTGTCCTGTAACAGTTTTATGGTCAAGACTGAGTAGACCTTGGGCATCCTGAAACCAGATACCTTGTTCAGCTGTCTCAAATCAAGTTTTATCAGAAGACATTGTATGCAGAATTTCTGAGAGTACACTGGGGTAGCTTGCAGGTAAAGCCTAACTTCGAACTTGCCATCTCCTTAGCTCCTCTTTCTATAGAATTTCAGTAATTTTCTTGTATTTATTCCTGCTTCTGCTATCCCAGACCTCAGGGCAGTCACCAGACTGTTTAGTTTGTCCCTGGGTGAAAAGAAGCATCTGGACCACGTGCATCTGAGCAGTTCACCTGTGCAGTGTCAGTGGCCTCCACCGTGGCTGGAACGGATGGATCTGGTGCTCGCTGCTCTGAATCAACGGGGCCACGGTGAGTTCAGTGGAGCTGTGCTGGTTTCCGCTGCCTTGGGACCTGGTGCTGCAATCCCAGATCACTCATTTCCAGCTCCCTTTGACCGTCTGCCCCTGGTTGTTGCAGGCTGGAATGAAGCCGTGGGGAACTTGACCTGTGCTTGTTTATTCCAAACGTGCCCACAACTGCAATAAACCCTCGCTGCTCTGAACATGCTGTTCCAGCTCCTCTCTGTGTCTGAGGCTTGGAGACTGAAGCTGGTTAATTGTGGCAAATGTGGTTTTCTGGGACATCTAAGGGTTATGTCACTTTTCTAAAAATCTCTTTGATCTTGAATCAAAAGAAGGGGGTGGGTTTTTAACGTCATCTTAACTGTGTGGCTTTTACAAATTAAAAACCTACTTGAAATTGGTTATACAATATGCGCTTGTGTTTCTCTGAGACTGATGAGACCACCTTTGACTCTAAGCTGCTTTTTCTAGCAGATCATCAGGAAAACTCTGGTAATGAACAGTTAGGAAAAGCTAGAGGGAGCTTTTGAAATAAGAACTGTGCTTTTCTCTGTATTTTGCGAGCCAAGGCTTTAATTTACAATAAGCACAATAAGGATAGATATGAAGCTGCTAGTGTGCCATCTCATGTCAGTAAGCAAAGTAGTAAAAAGAAATACATATTTTTCCTGTCCTCATCACTAGAATCATCGCAGTCATAGGTAATTATTATCTAGAGTCCAAATCATATCCCACTGATTTGGCCAGAATCTTGGAAATTACTAACTTTTGATTAAACTGCCCGTGTCTCATTACCTTGTAGCTGTATAAGCATTTTTAGAATCTCAGGACTTTTCTCTCCATTGTTTGCACCTTATAAACCCATTTGTAAGTTGTGAGCTGGGACCATGTGGCGAGAAGGGCTTTAAATTAACAGAGCCTTCTTGTAGATCTGGTAGACTTAACTACAGCAAATGCAGGCTTCCTAAGTACTGCTCTTGACATATTTCTGTGTAGATTCCTTTGGACTAGTCTGTGGACTTCAAAATATCTCTGAAATACAAGTGGGAAATCACTTGTCTAATTTATGGAATGGAGTTTGCATTTTGTGAAATGGATGAAATGTATAAAATGATTTTTTTTCCCAGTTTGAAAATCGGGTTTTGGATCTCTAGTACCTGATAAAAGAGGCATGAAATAGAGACTATGTTGCCCAAATTATGCTTTTGCAGTCAGAATTTTAGGGTAGAAAAATACTGATGAACTCTTGTTTTCTAGAAAAATCTGTCTAGATGTTTCAAATAGTTTGTCAAATTTATCAGCGTTTCAAAAAAAGAAGAAAAATAAGCTTTCCTTGAACAGTAATAATTATCACTGCCTCGATTGTTGGGATTAAACTAAAGCAAAAGCATTGCTGGTACCCGGTTTTCTGTAATACTTTTTTTGTGAAAGAAATGAGATTTCGTATTGTGTGTGTTCAAATGATGGTGACGGCAGTCTTGTCAAAGCATAATTGGTGATCATTGTTTGTGGGTAAGTTACTTTCCAAAATATCTGCACACAGGAAAGACATTCAAATATCATAACCTTATTTTATTTGTTTTCCTTGTAGGTGTTCTATTCACAGCCAATGAATATGTTTAATTTCTCTTAAGTATGTATACATGAGACAAAGATTACCATTTTTCAAAGCAACCAGTTCTTTGGTACAACTAGGTTTTGAGGAATAATGAAAAACAATTTTAAGAGAATGTATTTGCTGTGAGATAAACTCCCTCACCTTCTGAAAAAATCCAGCTTTTCATCAGGACTTTGGTTTAGCCACCCAGAATGACTAGGTGGTAATGGCAGATTTAATCAGCTGGATTAAAAAAACCCCAAAGTTCAGAAACCAATGGCAACCAGTATTTTTCTGAGTTTCTTTGCAGATGGGACTGTTTGTTTTAAAAGCGGAGCAGGAACCATTTTGGAAACCTGCCTGGTACTTTGCTCCCTTTGCTAATGTGGGAAAGTAGACGACCTGGCTCTGCACCAGTCCTGGTGCCAAAAAACTCCCGGTCTTCCACTGCTCGGGAGCTGTAGGCACCAAGCAGTGTTGAGATAAATGCCCCAGAGCAACTGCCATGATCTCATGTCTCTGTTGGTATGACATACCCTTGTTGGCTCCTGCAGCCCTGTTTGACTCAAGGCTACTGTGTACACCTCATTTCTTTTATCTGAGCTTTTAAAAGGCTCATCTGATAAGGTCTGAGCAGCTTATGTGCACATCTGCTTTACTACACCTGAAGCTTAATTCTCTCTGTCCTAAATGGAGCTTTTCTGCCATTTGATTCAAGAGCTACTTTGCGAGGAAGCTGGTCTTCTGTTCCTATTATTAAATACATGTGATTCTTTGGGGGCACATCACAGAGATTTGAGCTTTTCTTGTGTTGAATTCTGCTCTTGGATACAAATGCACAATTCCCAGAGTGATCTGCAGAGAATTAATCTGTCATTAGCAATATTGGGTGTAGTGCCGCTAATTCCCATGCACCACCCTGAAAATTTCCACCACCTCCACAAATGGAAAAGAAAAAGAGGACTATTCCATTTATTCTTTTTTATATGTAAATGAGACTTAAAATAATTGTTTGATAATGACATGGGTTTTTTGTTGTTGTTTGGAAATATCTCTTGACAATAATTTATCCTGCAATTATTGTTGCTTAGTCCTATCCTTATAATTAAGGCCAAGAAAGTGTTGTTCATCACCTCATTAAATGCTTTCTCTTTCAGGATGCCTGACTCCCTTTAACACAGCCAAGAGCTGATAAAGCCACTTGTATGCAGAGCTGGCTGCCTGCAGATCTTTGATCTTTTTTTTCCCCCTTCTTCAAGAATATGACTTTGTGAAGTAGTTGGTGCTGCAGTTTCAGTTTGTTGTTTTAAACAGTTCAGTTGCTATAAATACTCATTCACTTTGATTTTCAATTGCCCTTGTAAGACAATTGTTTTCTTGTTGGATTCCTACTGAATAGATAGCCATCCTGCCTTTTTCTTTTTTAAAAATATGATTAAAATATAACCCTCTTTTTAAGCTTTTCCACAGCTCACTTCTCCCTGAAAAGGTGAAATTTCAGCCCTAACCAGTGCTAATGACTGAAGAATTCTTTGCACTTGTGCTAGGCATTTCCCTTGGTTTTAATGGTGGCAAAAGGGGTGAAGGAAATGTCCTGACAGAGGCCATGCAGGAAATCAGAAATATCTCTTGGACCTTTGTCAGAATTATTTGACAGAAATCTCACTTCATTCTGTTGGACTTTTCCTCCTTTCTGCATTTTTTTTTTGCATTAAATGTAGAGATGTTCCAAAAAATCTATTTCTAGAACCTTTTCTGTTGTCTGAGACATCAGTGTCCGTGCTCCTGCAGAGATTCTCCCCCTGTGAACACCTTTGTGCACCCTGAATCCTCTGTCATCACTGAGGAGGGTGGTTGTGGAAACCTTAGCTAAGAGCTGAAGAAGGGAAATTTTAGCTGTTTTTAAAACTCAATTACCTTAAAGGTCCTTATGACCTTCCATCCCCCTAAAGAAGCTCTCAACTGTGTATCTAATATTATAATTAACATCTTTCCAAGATCTGTAAGTTATATTTTCAGTAGTATTAGGCTTTAGGATAAATTAGTTTTTTGCTCTTTCAGGGTTCAAGATGAGGAACAAAATAAAAACCTTCATGAAACTCCAGCTAGGAGGAGAGAAGGATATATCCTCTTGCTGTTTCCTGCCATGCCTTGCTATTCTTGGTGTGTTCACATTTCTTTTGTTTCATCCCTTACATAGAGACTTTCATTCTGGAGCTCCTTTTTGTCTGTTTCTCCTCAGCTTCTCCCAGATGGAGCAAAGACCTTTACAAGTTTGAGGGACATACAAATGACATGACCTGAATTATGAAGAGGCCTCATCCTCCCTCTTGTGTGAACACCCCGTTTGTGAGCAGAGGCAGGGAGGCTTTGAACACATGCCACATAAGGTGTGTGTTTATATAAATGGGAGTGGGGAACAAAGTGCCCTCCTCTGGGACACTTCCTCTTCCAGACAGTTTAATAACAGAAGCTGAGATTACTCCTTACACCTCTGCTCCATCTTATCCCATGGCAAGATAAAGTAACAGCCAGTGAATTAATAAGTCCATGGTGCTTTATATTAGGCAAGTGCCAGTGTACTACACTGGCAATCATTTATTGGCTTTATTCAGTGCTTTGTATAACTTTCATCTGCCTCATTAAAATTGGCTATCAATGACCAAGAATACAAAGGCAGCAGCACAGGTTTAGGATCATGAGTCATCCTTCACTTTCCAAGGGGCTTCTCACCCACTAAGGTTCGCTTTCTGGTTTGGGGATTTTGATGAATTAGGGCCTATTAGCTGGGTGGAGCAGAGGGATTATTTCAGGAGTGGTGAGTGCAGGTAGGGAAGCTCCTGAAACTGAAAGGAATGGCAGGCATTCCTGTCTAAGCCACTTAACTGATTAAAATGACCCAGTGATTCATTTAAATAAGAGTTTACTTGCTCAGGCTTGAAGTGCCTAGTAATAGTTGATCTTGACTATTTGTTTAATCTAATGTAAGTGACTTTCAGTGTTAGCACAAACAGCTATTTTTATACCTGAAAGACTGTTGTTTAAAATAAGTTTAAATTAAATGCTGTAACTTTCCTTCTTATGCACTGTAGTCCTTAGATAGAGAAGGCTTGGATGTTTCTTCTGCTTTAATAAAATGCAGAGTTGGTGGCAGGGAATAAAGTGAGATTTTGGTGACTAGAAGAGGGACCACTTGTTTTGTGCTGAAGGAAGGGAGGGCCCTGGCAACAGCTGCCATGGATCCTAAGAGAGGTTTGTGTTCACAGCCTCTTGTGATGGTTTCAGGACATGCTCTGCTGTTCAATTAAGAGCAACGACTTCTGCATTCATGCAGCAGCTAAAGATGTTCAAGGAGAAAAAGTCTACTAGGAATTATTGTTAAATGGAAGCCACCCCTTGGACCAGGAGACTTCAGCAGTTAGGCAGTGCTGGTCTGGTCCCACACATCAGTGATCCACATGCTGTAAATTCTGCTCCTTACAGTATCCTCTGTCCCAGATATTCCCTGAAAGGATCTTCCAAATCGTTGTCTGGAGAGCCCATCTCATCATGTGCCTCTTATAATGTGCAGCTGGCCAGCCTTGCTTTGATCACCAAAGCCTCTTAAATGAGTCACTGGTGCTGCATGGCCGTGTGTTCAGTGGCTGGCAAATCCTCCAGAACCCACGAGAGCAGCTTTAGAGTGGTAGCTACCTGGCAGCATAAATCTCTCAGGCATTGGTTAAAATCCACTCCAGACAGAGTGGTGAATTCCAGATGCTCGAGTGCACCTTGGCATGGATGTATTGTGCACATGGAGCTGGGATTGTGCTCCTAAGAATCCTGGTTTTCTCAGCTCATATGGGCTGCACCTGGGCTCTGCTGACAGTGCAGCCGTGAAGGTTCACAGGAACAAATCTCAGCTGTCACTTTGCTGCTTCTTGCTGGAAATGTGTGAGGGGTACTTTTGTTTCTTACATTGGGAAAGCTAAATGTTCCCCAAGGAAGTAATCCATCACATGAACAATCAGTTGTTTGATTATTTTTGAAACTTCTTTTTAACATATTTAAATCAATTGATATGTAATAGAAAAAAAAGCAGAATGTTTTCGAAGATTTGATTTTACTGGCTGAAACCAAACTAAATATTAGAAATAGAGTAAAATTTGAAGTATTGCCTTAAAATTTAAATTGGGGATCTTGAGATCCTCAGACATTTGTTCTTCCTCATTCAGGCCACTGTGCAAAAAATTGCCCAACACTGTTACATTTGCCCTGTCTGGTCAAAGTAATGCTCATTTCTGCTATTTTTATATGCCGCATTTGTTTGTTTTCTGGTGTGAAATCTATGCTATTAAAACTGATGGAATAGTTATGACATTTTTCATAATCATTTGTACTCAGAAGATGCATTGAAAGTGGTTTCTGGTTTGGCCTGTGCCTGTTGCACACTGTGATGGGCTCAGGAAAAGCCATTTCTAGTTCTTGAACAACACAGCACTTCCATATCCCATATCCATGAGGGCCAGGCTTCAGCATGAAGCCATGAAAGCATTTTAACTCCCATTGATACTAAAATGTTGATTATATTAATGATTGAATAAATATCTTGTATTTGGATTATGGTTTGTTCTTGTCCAAACTGGTAATTTCCCCTAGAAGTAAAAGTTGCTGCTTTCCATAAGTCACTTAAAGAGTTGCTCTTTGACCATCAGTTCAGCAAATCTTCTGTGGGCCTGATTGTGATCTTGCCTAAATCAGTCATATTTAACCTTTCTAACCATATATAACACTTCTGTTAGTCCTGAGAAGAGGCTATGTCCTGCTGCTGTGGTGACTACCTGAGAGATGAGCGTGATGCATTTTCTAGGAATATTTCACTCTTGTGAAAAATGGCTTAAATTTCTTTTTCTGAGCTGTGTTGGGATCAGGATGAAGCTGTGTGCATTTTGCTGTCCAAGATATTCTTTTCCATATTCATCTTTAGTTTCCCGTAAAACATTTCAAACTTTTGAGCAATTTTGATTTCAGTAAAATTGAGTGTTGCCTTTGTTACTTTGAGTCTTATTTATTAACTTCTTCATTCTGCATTCATTGATGACAAGCAAGGCTCCCACTGAATTCTTGGTGCAGAGTAAAGACCTTATATATGGCTGGAGTCATCAAATTTAATTTTCCTTTCAGGTACATGCATGTCTTTGATTCTCAGGTTATCAGTTATGAGAAATTTCAAAATCTCTCTTAATCAGGATTACTACAGCCAGGGATGTATTTGCCAAGGTTCTGTTTAGAAGCAAGTTTGCCAGTATGGGTAAAGGCAAGGTTTAATCTCCATGGCAGTGAGTGACTTCCATGGAAAATGCTATGGTAACAAATATATATGGGTTGCAGTGATACTGATCTCTTATGAATCATTTGTGTGTCCCACTAGCTTGTTTTATTTAAACCATTGAAGATTAATAAAAGAGTTGTGGCTTTTAATGCAATCACTGCGGACTGCACTGGAGCTAAAATTCTGGTGGCAAAATTCCTGAGCTAACTAATTTCCACTCTCAAGTTAAATTTTAAAAACCATTATGATGATTAATCCTGGCTAATTATTGTTGTCATGAACACTAAACCAAATGTGGGGCCTCCAGACTGTCTCATGTCATGCTGCCTCATTGATTATTTTGTTCCCTCCTTGAAATATGTTCTGGGAAGTGTAGCAGACTATAGTCTTCATGACATGTCCTCGAGTGCTCCGGGAGCTAAACATCAATTTCTATTTACACTTAATGAAACGAAAAAACAAAAAACAACAAAAAACAAAAGGTCCAAAAACCAGAACAAACATAATCATCTGGATTCCAAAGTCGGGATCCCATGGTGCTTGTGGCTTACCTAGTTTGTGGCTTGTAGCACATATGGGGGAGGAAGATGGGTGAAACACTTCTTTCACCTCTCAGTGCTCAGCCAGCATAGCTCATGTTCATCCTTCTGCTCTCAGAGCCATGCACCTTAATTATAACCCCGTGTAAAGAGCTCTGGGTAAGGCTCTGGCTGAACTGTGAGTTTGCTGTTCCTGCCTTGGTCAAATGAGATGATACTGCAGTGGAGAATGCTCCATTCCTTCTGTGGCAGAGATGTGAGAACAAATAAGGTTTCCTGTAATGCACACTCATTATCCTAATGGACTAATTCTCTGTCATGACTTGAGACAATATTCTTTTCTCATTTCCTTCCTTTTTTCTTTTTTTCCCCTTCCCTGCCTCCTCCTCCTCCTTCTACCTTTCTGGATGTCTTCTGACCCTCCCTCTCGTCCTCAGGAAATTTTATGTGTTTGGGATCAGACGTTGCTTCTGCTTATACTCAGGTCCCTCCATCTTACTTGGATCACTAATGCTGTGGGTAGCTGGCTCAGGAACATGATCCTCTACAGCTTCAGAGCACTGCTGACACACATGCCTGAGAGTTTTACTATGATTAAAGTCGATTTAAAAATTCAGGAGGGAAGGTGATGATGCACCATTCCCCCTGCTATGTCTGGAGCAGGTAGATCATTCTTGAGAGAGCCTTGTGGCTGCAGGAGAGCTGCATCTCCTGCGGATGCTGCTGTAATCCCAAGGGCTAAAATGGTATATTAGGTGGTGGAATTTGATGTGCAACATGCAGGGGCAGATTGTAAATGTGGCACACTGAGGAGTACGCCTGTCAGATTTGCATGTCAGTATTCCATGGCTTGGGAAATGTGTAGGACATGGATTGAAATACAGCCTTGGGGAAACTGCTGTTTTGTCCAAATAAATGAAGAGATATTAATTTCATATAATTGCACAGATCTTTAGGAGGTGCAACTCTGGAACAGGATCCAATGTTTTCTTTGTCGGGTCCTGTCAGTGACGGCAAATCAATCAAAGTGCACAAACTTGAATTTCAGCTGGTAGATCCAGTCTCCATTGCACCTGTGCTGTTCCTTCAGCCCTCTAAACAGAACATGGCACACTAAGTTTATGGTTTTTAAAGACAAGCATGAAACATAGGACACTGAAGTAAAAAATAAAATTCGAGTATGAAACTCCAATTTATATTAATAATTTTTATGCATATGCTCTGCAAATTAAACGTTTGCATGTCCTCTAGGATCTCTGTAAAGTAGATAAACAGCAGAGGTATGTACTGCTAGTCTTCCATGGAAAAAATGGGTGGAAATCCAACTGTGGTTACTTAAGAAGGTGGCTGGTACAGCAGTGCATCTTTATTAGTCTGCTACTAATGGGAGCAGTAATGGGAACCAGGGCAGAAAAATGCATTTCTTTGACTAAGTGAAGGATGTAACCTCAGCTTTCATATATGGATTATTATAGTGAAGCTGTTAGCTATCTGTCATCAACCAAATAGCTATTTAGCTGATCAGGGAAAAATAATTAAATCATCACGGTGTGAAAACATCTGAAAAAAATAATGCCTAAAACCTAAAATGTTTTCCTCTAGACAGCAGACACTAGGCAGGTACTCTTTGGGAAGAGTAAATTGTTTTCAACATCGTTTTCATGAGAAAGTTGTTACCAGTTCTTGCTACTCAGCTTTTTCATGGTTAGGACACTTTCCTCCAGACTGAGAAGCACATCCTTGAAGTGGAGTCTGTGGCTAAAAACCTGACATTTCCCTTCAGCCCTCATTATAGTGCTGGTGGCCATTCACAGAGGTTTGGATCTTACCACAAGCCCTTCCTGGGCCCAGGATCTCAACTAGTCAGTGTTCAAAGCACATTATTTCACCCCAGGGTGGTACCAGGTAGCCCTAAGTCTGTGTGGAGAGCTCCTGAGTTCCCTGCCTTATTCCTGTCGTTCCCGTGAGCAGCAGCCCTTGCCCTGTGAGGTATGGGCTGTGTGAGGAGGAGGCACCAGGCACATGGCTTTAAAAAATGAGCCTGCTGCCTTGCAGGGTGTTACTCGTTGCTGCTTAGTAAGTGTTTGTTTCTTTTCATCACTAATCTCTCTCAAAATATTTAACTCAAAAACCTTGGAGGCTTCCAGAACAGAGAGAAACTGGCAGAGCCAGCTCAGGGCAGGCTTTGCAGCTGCCCTTTCCTCAGAAGGGGGTGCATGGGAAAAGCCTGCTTTTTGGGAAGATGTGCAATAGGATATTACTTCATTCCTCTCTGGAACAACTCCTCCTGAGTTCAGTCCATTCCAGCTCCGTGTGCTGTAGTCTCAAGGGAAGGATCAAGTCCTATAAGTTACTCTTTATTTTTTGCAGTGGTTTTCTTTGCTCACCCAGGGTTATGGGGCCTTGCTCTTCGTTCCCACTTGGGTTGGTACATCCTGTCAAACCCAAAGTGAAAGCAGGAACAGGGGACCTGCCCAGTTCCCATGCTGACTCTGCCCACGCCTCTCATCAGCCCTTCTTGCCCAACACTGAAGCCTGAAGCCATTTGACCATCGCCTTCCTCACCCTTTGTCCTCCAGCATCCAGAGTGCTGACCCCTGCAGCAGTTCCTGTCCTTCCTGCTGCCCCCTCTGCACAGTCCAGCCTCCTCCACCATCACCTTCATCTTCTCTCCTCCTGTCCTCCTCCATCTCCTCATGTAATGACTTCAAAACCCCTCATCTTCTCTCCTCCTGTCCTCCTCCATCTCCTCATGTAATGACTTCAAAACCCCTCATCTTCTCTCCTCCTGTCCTCCTCCATCTCCTCATGTAATGACTTCAAAGCCCCTCTCCTGCCTGACTCCTGCCTCTGGCTGTCGTCTCACTGCCTCCTCTGCCTCCACATCTTTACATATGATTCAACTATATTTCAGTCCCTTGATCAAGCAAAATGGACAGATGGGGCCACAGAAGAACCCGTGGCTTGGCTCTAATCTTAGGTTTTCCCTGTCTTTGCTCCTTTGTTTGTGGTTACCCCTTACTGTTCTCCTGCGATTTCTAACACAGATGATAAATTAGGACAGTGGGGACTGTAAAAGATAAGGTAATAACAGAAATGAAGTACCAGGCCAGGATTTTAGATGGAGTAAATCAGCTGCTGATCTAAACCAGCTGGGGATTTGGCCCACTCTAAAATGAAACTGTAGGATACGAAGAATCCATATAATTATTCCCCAAAGAACACTTTTGTCATGGTGCCAGACTGATGTTTCTATTCTTGTTTTTAAAATGATGTATTTTAGAAAGTGATTGTCTCACTATTGCCCACCTGTGGTCACAATATTGGTTCTTTCAAAAGTGAACATGCCAAGTCCTTCAGGCACTCAGCGGTGCCTCTTGAAATGGCTCCCTTCAGCACCTGGAGTTTCTCTTAAAAACTGCTAATCCAAAAAAGAAACAAGGCCCACGTTCATTTCCCCGCCCGGATCTCGGCAGCGGCAGAACGCTGCACCTCAGAGTCTCACGGTCAAATTCTGCCCTGAATTCCAGATTGTGCTTTTGAGATATTCACCTTCCTGCAAGCCCCTTCAGTGCTGAACCGTTAAACCCAGCCCTCTGCCAGCAAGGGCTGGTGGTGGAGATCAGTGAAGGTGGTACCTTGTGGGGCCTGAGCAGTGCGTCCAGAGCCAGGGGGAAAGTGTCACTTGTGCGCGGCTCGTGGCTGGGGTGCTGTGCTGGGAAGATATGTGGGTTTGCTTCGTGTGACGTGTCTGTGTGCACCCAACACGGAACATTCAAGAATGGACTCCTCTATTTCTTTCAAAATTTGGTGGAAGGCAGCAGGTTGCCCACTTCCTTTTGCAGGAAAGATGGCATTTATTGTTATAACCAATATCACCCAGTTCTTTCTCAGCTCCAGATTATTTCTGTATTTACTTGACCTTGCATGACCAGGCAAGGAGTGAACCTGAAAGACTGAACTCCAGAGTGCTATGAGAGCTGGGCTTTCTAGATGGCAGCCTGATGTCTCCTATTGCTTGTGATGTCCACCAAAGTGTAAACCAAGGAGATGGTCTTTACCAATCATTAACAGCAAGGCTGGCACAAAGGGCTAAGTCTAGTAATCATACTAAAAAAAAAATAAATTAACAACTCTCACTATAGGCTCAGTTCAGTCTCACCAGCTGTGACATGTCCTTTCTTGCACACAGCAACGAAAATAGACCCAAGTACTGAAGGAGAAAAAAAAAAAAAGAAATAAAAGAAAACCCAATTTGTTCCCTATTAAGCTGCTGAAAAGCTTAAACCCATTTCTATTCCAGTTAGTAGCTAAGTGAAAATGTAACTGCTTTATATATTTCACTAGAATTAAACTTAAACCTACAGAATTAGGTTTATTAATTTCTGTCAGTACTCAATGGGGAAATAAGAGTGCCCATTCATTAAGGATACACAATTACTGCAGACAAAAATGAAGCACAGTGCTATTAACCATAATAAAAATGTTGAACACTGTGGAAATTTTCATTAAATAGAATCTATTCCTTATATGACTCTACTTAATCCTTTCTGTCTTTTTTCCCCCTTTGTGTTCTCCAACTCATTTTATTTTATTACTTAGCTCTTATGTATGTTTCTTAATGTAATTATGATTAAATATTTTTAGTAGTAAACACTATTATTTCATTAAAAAAAAATCTGTCCCCACACTTACTTCAGCGAAAAGTAGTCTTTGGAAAACAATACAAGCATTAAGCAGTTTCATTATTATTATAGCTCATGAAGATAAAAAAGAAACCTACAGAAAATAAAAAAGAAAACTGTATCAGCCCATCCACTAAAGTAGAATTGACTTTGTGGAGTGGATCCATAGGTGGAGCACCCAAGTAGACCAGAATAAATACATTGAAATCAACTGAAAATCAGGGTGGTAATTATGACTAAAAAAAAATTAAATACTGACTAAATACCAAAAGTGTTTAGGCTTTGCTAAAAACATTTGAGCCAAAATAATTGTTTAAAAAGAATATACTCCCAGATTTTCATCATCTTCACATAACACTTTGAGGAATCACTGATCCCTCATGTAGACTTAGAATTCTTTATAGGAAACCATATGTCATCTGAGGGACACAGCTTTAATTGCTTCAGAAGGATCATCAGTTAGTAACTATGATATGGATTAGCTGATGACTTCAGCTCATGAAACTCTATTGAAGCCAATGGGATTATGATCATTTCCAATAAAAAAAGACTTATCTCCAGTTGAGTTAAAAATGAATGTGACAGTGCCTGGTTGAGCGGGTGACCTGTGTTTCTTGCATAGAAGTAAATGAATAATAAATAACTACACCCTGTTGATCAAAGATATTTATTTAACCTGAGGGCTACATTATTAAAGACCTCCTTAGGAATGTCAGAGGAGATTTTGCTCATATTCTTGTACTCCAAGGTCTTGGGCAGACTTGTCAGACTATCAGCACTGGCCCCACAGCTCCAGCAGGTCCGTAGGTTTGGGGAGTATGACAACACAGAGACGTGGATCCCCAGTGTTCCTATTAGGCACAGGAGGTGCTGGGTTTGAGGGCTCAGACTGAACTTTTGCTTTGGGTGACAGGGATCATTACCAGAACTCACTAAACCCAAACTGAACATTATCATCATTTTGGCTTAGCACTGTGCTTTAGAGCCATGGTCCAGACTTTGGGCCTTTTTTTGGTCTGGAATCCTTTAAATATAAGTTCTGATACAGCAAAGTAAGAGCACGGACAGGAAACTGAGTGACTATACTGTAAATGAGCTATGTGGGGCAGATTACCTCTCTCTGGACAGAAGCATGGACCTTCTGGGGCAAGCCTGTGCTCTTTTGCTGGTGATCACAGGTCCTGGTGAGGAGCAGCTGGCTCACTGTAGTTTTCGTTTGTGCTGTTCAGAGGATGCAATCAAATGCCAGCATGAAAGATTTTTGACCAACCAACTGCTTTGTAGGGACAAGTGACTCTTGTGCTCACAAGTAAGGTGGTCTGAATGTGGCCATTTGCACTTAGGAAGGGTTGTATCAAAAGCCTTTTCAGAGTTGGTCACATAGGTTATTTATAGATCTTTTTCTTGGATGACCTGATTGATGATATGCAGATGGTCAAGGGGGCATTAGATTATTCTAAGGCCTTATTGTGTCCAGAGCTGTTTGAAGTCTAGTTGCTTGTTTCTCTCTATTAATAGCACCTTTCAGTTTGGGCCTTGGTTGCAGGCTTGGATGTTCTGACAGCATCTGTTTCTTTATCCCATCTCACCAGAGAGCTGAATCGGACACTTGTTAGACTTTCTGGCATTTAAGTACGGGAAAAGAAGGCACCCTGAGATAGAAAAGATGAGAAACCACCGTGTCTGTCCACCTCCACATTCACCAATAACACAGCACAAAACCTGATTTCCATGATTTCTGTACTGCTGCTGTAGGACTCATTTCCACGTTGGGATGTCCTCTGCAGTTGCAGCTCTGAACCAGAGAGAAATGGTCATGACCTTTCTAGTTCTTGGACTTAATAATGGAAGAAGTGAGGTGTAGAAACACGTAGATGGATTACAGCCAAAACAGACTGTTTTCTGAATAGACCTCAACTACTTAGCATTCAGTAAACAGCTTTAATACAGGACAGTAAAAACTGCCTCTGCACTTATTACCTTGGTATGGTTAACTAGGCAGAGTGTAACCGCAGAAATATGAGTGCATTTCAGTAAACACACAAAATGGCTTCATTTTCAAAGTACAGTAGTTCCCATAGGTATTCTAAAATCTATTCTTCTGTAGACAAATATTCATTTTCTTTCAGCATTAATTGTAGCATTGTTGCTGATAATGTTTCCTGCATTATACTCAGCCGCCTCATACTGTGGATAAGAGAAATCAGATTGAGAGCAAGAACAGAAAATACTAAGATTGCAGCTGCATCTCCTGGGGAAATTATTACCATTCTAAATGTCATTCAGCCTGATTCATTATTAAGGGGGAGTACAAGACACCTCCTGCTTGAAAACTGGTCTGCACAGAAATGGCAAGCTGGTTTTATTGTTGCTGTCCTGATGATGTAACCTTATCAAAATATGCTCAGGTTCTGTTTTGTCTCCACTCTAAGCATAACCTTTGGTATCCTGGGTAGTGGCTAAATTAATCCACTCCCTCAGAACAATGCAATTTCAAACACAACAAACCCCTCCTGTTGTTAAAGAACATTTATCTGCTTTACTTTCATTTGCATTTTCCATAAATTGAGTAGCAGGAAGTGCGAAACACCTGAAGTTCAAAGTCTCTGGAATGCACAGATGTTGATTTTCATTATAGGCTCCAAAGATTGGCTCCTAAGCAACACTGCAGAGATTTTTGTGTAACTTAACCACCTTCCATTGGTGTGCTGGGACTCTGAGAACTCTCCAAAGAGCAATACAGCAGATTCCTGGAGGGCTGGGAATGACTAGTGTGCCAGAGTGAGAATTGAAGTTATTGTCAAGTAACCTTTTGATTATCTGGTGGGATATTTCCTTAGTCTGATTGGGTTTCTTTTTAAAGATAAAGTTAAAAACTACCAAAATGCTTTTGTTCTTTTACTACACCTCTACCCAAAGATGTGTGAGTGTGTTGGTGACTCAAACTGGTGGTTGCCCTTCTCTTACTTTGGTGTTTATAACTCACAACGGCGTGTGCACTCCGTGCTGCCACAGCTTTGCTTGTGCTGCCTGCTCAGATTTTCTCCTCTGACATAAACTAAGGGATGCACCTGCCTCCACACATATTCACTGGGCTCAGACCTCTGGGGTTTCATGAGTTTTCCCTCCTGAAATGTTCACGGAGCATCTCGTGACATCTCTGTCTACACCCCTATTTGTGAAACAGATCTGTGCCCGGGTGAACCTGGGTGAGATATTTTATACTTTGTGTTGTGCAGAGCAGTCTTGGTACTGGGATTTAGAAGACTTAAAATTTTTAAGACTGGAGCTTTTCCTTTGTGCACAATGTGGAAAGATGAATGTTTAACCCGTGGCTTCATGTGCAAATAATAACACGTGATGCTTCCTTCAAGTACCATCCAACACAGGTTTGGTACGAAATTTGCTTCCCCTTCAGCAAAAGGAAAACTTTGACTTAAAATTCTACTCCTCCCTTTACCATCTACACCAACACAATCAGCAAACTCTGTCTTGGCTAAATGCATCTAAAGGTGTATATTATTGTTTATTGTCTACTGAGTGGAAAAATTGTCATCCTGCAGCTTTGCCTCTTCTCTTTTCCCCTGTGGAAGGAGACATTAAAATTGAAACTTTTGGGTTGCAGTTATAGGGCAAACACAACAAGTCACCAGTGACACATATTTGTGCACCTCCATCTGCAGATTAAACTGTTTCTAATTGCCCAGCACATCATGTGTAGATCTAATGTGAATACTGTGTTTGAATTGACTAATGCATTTATAGAAGGGGGGAGAAGAAGACAGAACAAATCCCACGGGGGTATCATTAAAGAATATTTCCCAATTTTCCATTCTTCTCTTTATTGGAGACTTCCAGAGGCCAATTTCAAGCAAGGTAGAGGCAAAGTTGCTTTGTCACTAACAGCAGTGTTAAGCTGTCTACTTCACACCTCTTATCAAACTCATGTCTTCATGAAGAAATGAAAAATCCCTGCAAAGGGTTCTGAAGGATTACCAGAGGTGTGAAATCTCACCTTGCATAAGAAATATGTTTTGCTCTCTTTGTCACTTCTACGTGGTTTCATGATTGTGAGTATTGACTTTTCCTGTCAGGCATTCAGGCAGTAGATGCTGACAGATATCTGTATCAATCACCGGAGCAGTCTCGAGGATGTGACCCATGCACTGAGAGGAGATAGAGCCTCGCATTGAATTATAGCCAAGAAGCACTCAACAGAATTGTGGCCAGCTCAACTTTGCACTTCACTGATCCTCAGCAGGTCGTTCAGGCCAGTTTAAGTCTACCCAGAGGGTCGGCAGCCCTGGGAACCACTACAGCACACAATAATTAGTTTATTCTTTAACTCACAAAGCAAGGACAGTATTTCCTTTATTCAGTGTAGCCAGAGCCGAGCTCTATTAAAATTCATAAGTATTGGCAGATAAATTTCTTTAGTTTGAAAAGGTGATAAAAATGGTGACTGCAAGCAAGTTTGCGTACTTGTCCTTTTCTTTCAAAACTTTGTTGTGATGATCTTGGCTACCTTGCAGTGCTGCGCTATTAAATCATCCAACAGGGAGTGATGCAACGCCAGACATGTGCAGAACCTGCTTGAGTGGCACACAAAATTGCTGCGCTAGTTCGTGGGGATGAGTCAGAGGAGGAAGTCGCTGCAAGAGTATCGCACAAAGTATAAAGAATCTGAGGTAAAAAATGTGAAGAAGAGTGTTAGGGGTGAGGATGCTGGATCTTTATATACAGATAAAATAGTGCTGAAATGCTGATGAAGTGAACATCATTTCAGAGCACATGAAACCTACAATTTACATCAACTAAATGTGAAGAGGGAAAGAACAAACACGAACCATTATGGAAACAAGTTCAGCCATATTTGTAAAGAAGCAAATCTTGTGATGGCGCGTGCACATATTTTAGTGCGTGCTCTGCAGTATGAGAACATTTACTTCTACTTGAAATTCTGTAATTTGCGTATTTGTTCTGAGCAATAATCCAAAAAGAGCTAGCTTACGAAGTATTTGGCCATCTAGTTTTTCTCTGTTGATGATGGTCTGCAACTGGAGGGGCTTCCTGCAGTAAGTGCAAAGGGTATCTAAGGGTATCTAAGGCCAACTCCTGCTACAGGTAAATCTCTCAGTTTGTGTTGTTTTGGTCCATGTTGTTCTGGAAGGGTTCGGTTGTGCTGAGGACCCCGTGTCACTCGATGGACTGATGGTGTGGTGTTGGCTGCTGAGGACCCAGCTCAGATGTGCCCTTGCCTGGTGATGTTCCTCTTGTTTCAGTCACTGTCAGCTGGTTTTGCACCAACCTTAGAGACTGTGACCTGAGAAAAAAGTATAATTTGTTTCTCTTCTATCACTTTTTGCAGGGCAAAATCACCTCCTCTTTGATTTTTGTTCATTATTTCTAATAAGGCATTTACAAATCTTTCTTTATTAAAGGAAACTGAGAACTGGTATTTTCCATATGACATCAAGTTGGAAGGACTCAGTTACATTCTTTAGAGTGTTGGAGAGAAGTATTGAAATGATCAGGATTACCAAAATCTCTCGAGAAGTTTTTTAGTAAAACAAGTTTATTTTATAAATGTAAAACAGGGTATCAATTTCTGCAAGATGGGATATTTAAGAGTCCTACAAAATGTTAATGTGTTTTTCTAGTGTGACTGAGAGAAAACTGAGGCTGGGTTCAGTTTCTCCCTGAGAAGGAGGAAATCATGAAGCAAAGAGAGTCCTGCATTTCTGCAAAAATGAGCAACAATAATCTTCAAAGCCTACTACCAGGTATTGTGAGAACTGTCTGTGTCTGTAATATATGTGAATATTGAGTGAAATTGAATATACTCAATTTTCTTTAAAAAGTTGAAGACAGGAGACAAGCCAAATTCTTTTACAAGCACCTCAGGTATTATCAGCAACTAATGCAATTGTAAGAATAATGATTCTAACAGAAAGAGTCTTCCAATTTTTGTCACATCAGGCAAAATTAGACAAATAGCAAAGAATTAACAGAATGTTTTCAGAAAACTGAAATAAAAATAATAAAACCTTCCCCACTTGAGCTTGGTTTTTTTCGGTCAGGTAGGAGAATACAATGAATTTTTGTTTGCAGGCTGAAAAATCAGAATTGGACACATGAAGCTGGGTAATATTCATGGACCAAAAAATATGAGTTTTTCTTACAAAGTTTAAAAAGTAGCTTCTGTGTAATAGACCTGAAAATAATCTGCTTTTGGGAACCAAGATGTTTGTAGTATATCAGGTAAAATAGCTCTCTTGGATTTTTTTCGTGTGGTCACATTGTTAAGAAGCTTTTAAATTTATGTTGTTGTTTTGGCAAAAAATATGAAATTGATGAAAAATTATGGCTGCCAATGGAAGTTGGAATGAATAACTACACATATATGTTGATTTTAGCCGTTGATTTTGAATAGCAATAAATCTAGAATTCTACCAGCTCAACTTATGGGAGGCTTTCAGCACAGTCAACCACAAAATGCAGTTGAACCACTCACAGAGCATAATTAGAGCAGATGCTGGTATAACATCCAACTGCTGTTCATGCTTTATTATGTTAAATCCTGCCTTTCCTGTTTATTTGTTTTTTTTTTTTTTTTCTTTCTTCCCTAATACTTACCAAGACAGATTTTAGAAATTCCCCACTAAAAACCCGGAAGGACCTTGCTGTTTTATTCCAGGAGCAGCCCAGAACAGTTTTGTGAGTGTGTCTGTGTGTGTGATCTGTCCTGTACAGTGTATTTTAAAAAGAAAAGCAATGTTTTTGCTAGCAAGGAGGCACATATAACTGGGCAGCATCAAGAACATTTATGATTGAATTCAGGTTGCACTGAAAAATTCAGGTTTATTCCCACATTGTTATCAGTGATTGGGCCTGACATGTTACTGCTTTTTTGCTATTCCCTGTCCCAAACTTCTCTTTTTTGTTTTTAAATTAAGCTCTGCAGGGAGATGGAAACTCCTCCAGTATCTTGTGAAGCAGAATGGGATCTTAGTCTTGGTTGAGACACCAGGTCAGTATTGCAATATAAATAAAAAATAAACAGAATGAACATAAGTTGAGGGGAGTCATAAATTCATCTCACTGAATACAAAGTGGGGTGGTTTTTTTGATTTTTTTTTTCCTTCTGGATTTATTGCAAATGGTTTGAAATGAAACTCTCCAGCTGACAGAAGATCATTCAGCATTAGCTATTTAAAAACTTTCACTGAAATGGAGTGAAATAAGTTTGTTATTTATGAAGTTCATCTCACAAGTTCCCAATTTGGTGAAAACTGTTTTATTTTGCTTCACATTTGAAACCTGCAAATAGCTGAGTTAATTTAACTAAAATGAGCATTCCCAAGATGACCTGTAAAGGAGAAAAAAACCCAACCCAACTGTACTTTAATCTAGAAACCATCAAAGCTTTCTTGACACATGTATTATTGTAGGGCTCAGAAAAAATAAACAGTTTATGTAGAAGATTAAGAGAGAGTTTGGATTTTGCTTTTGACATATCTTGTCTAGAAATCTTAGCTGAGGATTTATTAGAACACTATCATGTCAAAGCTACCTCATTTATATGATAACACATCTGTAATGTTTTACAAGTGCAGCAGTCCTCGTTCAGAATGTTGCTCTTTAAGTCCTAAATTACAGTACCTGGAGAGGTATGCATAATTATAGTGCATGTTAGCAAATGATAGGATGCATTTTCCCCTAGGCTCTCTGCATTAATCATCAGCAGAGTGGGTGCAATAAAATCATAATTGCTTCTTCAAAAGTTATAATCTAACTTATACAACTTTAAGTTAGTTGTATGGCAATATGATATCGACTGTCACGGAGCAAGCCCGTTTCCTTCATTTCCTTGAAATTAAGGTAGTGTTGCTCGGTGGTGAACTGTAATTAGCATCATTTTCATTTACAGATTTGGGTTTTAGATCCTGAGTGAGTGCATGATGGTGTAAGCTCCAAGCTTGATGAAACGATGCTGATTTACATGAGCCGAGGGCCTCTGGGCTGATCTCTGCTTATTTGTTGGGCTGCCTGCAGTCAGTTGGGTGGATGATTAACCTCTTCTGTCTCCTTAACTAGCAATTGTAGCTGGAAAAAAGACAGCGCTAAGGAAAGGAGTTATTTTACATAAGAATCCTTGGATGTCGGTTTCACCAGAGGAAGTTTTTGCCGCGGAGGGGTGAGCTGGTCCCGTGCAGCTGTGCCAGGCAGCAGTTTGACACTTCCAGGGCTGCGGAAGGTCTGGCACCTCCCTCGCTCCCACCTGCCTGCTCAGGTAACTTCCCTGGCGTCAGCGCTGGTGATGCTCTGACCTCGCCGTGATTCAGCTCCGAGATGTAAACTGGCAGGAAACCGAATCCCGCCCTTCTCCCTGCTGGAATAGTTTTGTTCTAGTTTTGCTTCCTGAATCCACTCATTTTCTTGTCAGATGAATGGCAATGACCCCATGTGAGGCTGTGTAATAGGTAAGTGTAGGATGGAACCAGTTAAGGATACTCACATTAGCTGTCATAAAGCCAAGCCTAGAATCCGAGATCAAAGCAAAGCTTTAATTATTTAGGAAACATCACTGATGTAATCAATACACCTCACAAAAACAATTGTTTAACTCCAATTCCTTGCCTCTTAGGCTGATACATATGTACACACACATGTGTGTATACATATATATGTATTTATATACACACATATAGACACACACACATAAAACGAAGTTTCTGTTCTTTGAAGTTTGGCCAACTTTTTGGTGTGGTTGCAGCAGCCATGTGTAAAGGCATGTCCACAGGGCCTATCTGAGACCCAAGGGACTCAGAAGGGTAATGGATGTGATAACAAAGCACGTTTTTGCAGTTTTGCACAATCGTGTTCCTTAAGATCAGGTCTGTAAATTAAGATCTAAACCTACATATTGAAGGCTGGATCCTGCAAACAAGGCATTCTGGCCCCAATCCAGTAAAGCACTTAAATATATGTTTTAACATTAGATGCATGTCTTGTTATGGTATGACTTCAAAGGGACTTCTTTTGCTTAAAATTAAGCACATGCTTAAACACGAGGTTGTATATTTGAATGAGCCATATCCAAATGGCTGAGCTACTGCGGGAGAGCTCGGCACCTTGTTTCTTCCCTGAGCAAATATAATCACAAAGAAAAGAAACAAACAAAACAGAAGCCTCCACCTTTTCTAAATAAGTGCTTTGTTGGTTTGTACCTAATTTGCACGGAAGCAGAAGCTCACACTTCTTTCCAGAGCTTTAAGCACGTGGTGCTCACCGTGATGGGCGTTGCGGCGTCGAGGTCAGTGGAGGCACTCGTGCTCACCGCTGCTTTCAGAGCGGGCAGTTCTTCTCTGGAATGCTCCTTTTGCCTGCTCCTTTGCTGGCAACGCAGAAAATCGAGGCCGTGGCCATTTCCCCCAATATCCAGAGAGCAGTGGGTATGTAAAGGCCTGTCCCCAGGTCACAGCTCATGTGCGAGTTACGCTCAGCCGCTGCTGCCATCCAGTTCTGCCCTTCTGTGACGCCGCTTTTATGAGCATGGCAATTACACGTTTAATACTTGATTTGCATGATATTAAGCTGCACACTTGCGAAAGGCAAACTGGTGCTAAACAACCTTAAAAAGGCTTAGAAGCATCCAAAAATAATGTGTTTCACACCGAGTGAAGTATTTGCTGAAATGCAGAAAATGGGAAAAGTTCCTCTCCTCAGTTCACTGTCTTCTTCAGTTTTTGAAGGAAGCTGTCCTTAAAGATACAAGGCTCTCCCCCTTTTATGCCAGAAATAAAAAAAAAAAATAAATGGAGAGTAATATCCTACTAATCAAGGCATCTTTATTTAATTTTCTAAGGCTTTTAAGTCTCCTGCAGATCTGAATTTTGTTTCTTTCTCCGACTTGGTGGTGTTAATAACCAGTTCTGTTAAGCAACAAAATTTCTGAGAGTTAAAAATAGTCTTTCATTAGCTAAAATGTACCATGCAGTTGTGCATTTAAATGCCATGTGCAGTTTGGGGGAAAATAATCTTAAAAAATAAAAAAGAAAAAAAGAAGAAAAAAAGATTGACTTCATTTTGTACTCTGAAAAAATTGCTGTTCAATTATTTTAAAATGCACCCCAAGTTGCAGCAAGCTGCTGTGTATCAGGTCACACTGCCTCCTCCAAAATCATGCTTATCTTTAAATTTTCCTTTCATAAACATTTGGCAAATATAACATCAATTTAAGCTGTAATGACCACATTTAATTTTCATTTTAAATTTATTCTGTTTCTATATATTGGTATCCTGGTTGATGCCAAGTCAGCCAGCCACAGGTCTGTTTTTCATTTATGCATTGAACTTCTTTAGGTTAGACATGCTCAAGAGTCCTGGTTTAATGCATAACCCTAATTATAACTTAGAATTAAGCTACTGCTGACTGCAGCATTTTAGACAGGGGAATCAAAGAATGTATCTAATGAAAAAAACACAACTCCACCCCTCACTAGTACCTTATCTTTATACATTTTTTTATGCTCCTTTTTTTAAAAAAAAGATTGAGTGCATAATACAGCTATAAACCAGCAGTTTAGATAATATAGTCAGCTTGTCAGTTTATATATGTCTACTCTGAGCTTAAGGGTTTTCTCTTTGCTTTGAATTGGGCCTCACTTCTTATTAAAATGCTACAAGCTTTTAAGAGATTGTAGTATCACAGACCAGTGATAGCTCAACATTCTAATATATCATTATGTTGGACCTATATCTGTGCACTCTAAGATTGCATTACTGTTTCAGCTGGTTGAAATATTTTTGCAAAATGTTTGGTTTTGGATGACAAATGCCTTTTCAGCCATGCAGAACTTTGATGAGGAAATTCTTAGAATGTTCTGATGAAAATGGCTTTGGGTTTTTTTATGGAAAAACTAAAAATGCAATTCTGAGCACTGTTAAATTACAATAAAAATACTGGGGTTTCCCCACATTTTTACAGGGAGAGAAATATTTTTAAGGACAAGCTTTTGTGGTCACTTCAAACTCGTCTGAATTTCACATATTGGATTGAATTATTGGGAACTCAATGGACATGAAAGGTAGGGTCTTATCATCTGGGTCTTTACTCTCAAAATAAATCTGTTCTTCGTAATAGAAGCAGATTTTTAGATGGGTGGGATGATTAATGATGAGCCATGTTTCATGGACCAGAAGGAAATGTTGCCTGGGCAGATGCCACCATCATGTCAAATAAGACCAGGAAGAAGCCTGACGAGCCAGGAGGAGCATCGTGCTGCACTGGGACTCCAGGACGGGGCCACTGAGGCTTGAGTGACGAGCTGGGGTCAGGGCAGCACCACGCAGGGACCCCCTGTACTCGTTGCACAAAGACAAAACTCTCAGTGAGAGATGGAGAGCAAGTGAAAGTCATTGCAAGGTACCTTTGTGCACCAGCCTTTCTGCTGTCCCTTTGCCTGTGGTACCTCTGTGCTGCCATGGGGCCAGGGAATCTCTCTCCTGCTCTCCAGGAACACTTGCAGATACTGCACCTAATTCTGCTCATTTTCCCTGGTTTCACCTGAGGGTAACACCTCCATTTCCTTTAGAATTAGTCCACATGTATGCTGGGCTTTGTGGCTGCAGATGAGAATCCTTTGCCATTGGAATATGACACTGTGTTTTCATTCCTGTGACAGCTCTTATGCCTGCCTGCTGTCTGCAGGAAGCTCATCAGGGCGAGTTATACACTGCGTGATAAAATACTAATGTTTTTCTTCTTTGGGAACAGGGAAACAAAAAAAATCTGGGTTTGTACTAGCATTCCACTTGTTCTGCGTGGGCATTCAGTGTACTGCCAAGAGCTGGGAACTTTTACAGTCCTGGTGTAAATGAAAGCAGACAGAAGCAATGGAGAAACAGGCTGTGCAAGCCTGGGGGCTTGTCCATGCACAATAGTAGCATCAGTTCAGCTGCAAAATCCATTTAGCTGAACCAGTGTATGTCTCTGATTGGACACACTTAAATTGGTTTATAACCAGCTTACATCAAATTAGTTTAAATCAGGAAGTTACCATAATAGCTGCATCAACCCGTAATTGTCTAATTTGTGTATAGGATGGTCACAAACTAGTAGCCTTTCCTCCACGCAGGCTTTTGCACTGCTTTAGATAATTTAAAAACTGTTAAACCAGCAATAATTTTGTCTGTAGACAAGCCCTAAAGCCCGAAGTTTGTGTGAGCTGGGACAGGGAGTACGCAGGGGCTCTGTGCTGGCTCTGTGCTGCAGCACATGCGCTCAAAGCCAGAGGAAAAGGAAACGACAGACGCTTTAAAACAAGAATGGGACACAAGGCACTAGTTTTCCAAAACAGTTTATTGCTCTATATGATGGAAAAGTATGAGGTAAAGAAGTTCAGGACTCCTTGCTGTGACCCAGGGGTTTTTATGAGCTGTGTTCACAAGCATGGAGAGGTCAAAGGGAAGCTGTCCGAGCGCTCCCTGAGCTGTGTGGGATCACGTTTCACCCCACGAGCTGGAGCAGCCTCGCGCCTTCTCTAGGTTTAGTCAAAGGATAACAATGCCCAGCAGGCAGCGAGGCTGGTGAGACATGTTCATCTCTTGAGCTGCTCAGGACAGAGCTGGAACAGGAAATGTTGCTTTTGCTATATGTTAATGGTGGCTCAGAGCTGTTTTGGAAAGACAAGCCCCTCTGGACAGCAAAGGCAGGCGGCTTGAAAGTGTGACATTGTGGAAACAAAGGCAACAGGAGAATGACACCACGAGTGGGGTTATCTCAACATTCCTGTAACTAAAAATGGCCTAAATTGTTTTCCAAAATGAGCTCTTGCAGAGCAGAGAGAAAGCCTCTGATTTCAAGGGTTCCTAAAATACTTTTGGAACGAAACTCTCTGAATGTTCTGTGGGTGTTGATCGCTGGAGTGCTCAGTAGTACTCGAGCTCCGAGTTCACACCATTAAAGCTTTGTCGACATTACTGAAAGCGTCCTCTGACACACTGAAGCAAGTCAAGAGGCTGTATTTATGTTCTCAGGCTGACTTTAGGGCTGTTGCTGGCAAGCTGTCAATAAAAGAACTTATTAGTCAGGGAGACAGCTTGGAATGGAGAGTTGTTTAAGCAGTTCACTTATGAATGGGACACAAAGGTGAACAGAAGGAACTTTCTGTGTGTTTAGCAAATGGGAATACCAAGGAGCATTTTATCAAGGTAACTCTGTTCAGGATGCCCAGCAGTAAATGTGCCAGATAGTTTTTCTGCTGAGAAATACTCCTCCAGTTCTGCAAGTATATCTGGGAGAAGCTATTCTATCCTTTAAGAAATAGCAGGGAAAATTGGTTTGATATTCTTCCTTCTTCCTTTTTTTGAATGTGTGGAAGAGCAAGGCGGTGCTGTTTTCTCAGCAGTGGAAAATGCAATGATACATTTCCCCTGCATGAGGCTTCTGGACGTTTTCTTACTTCATAAAAGCGGATTGAGATGCCATGGGAAGCAGTATTGTACCTACCAGATAATCCTGCTGGACTTGAGAGCATTGTGGAATAATACTTCTGGTAAAGAGTAACTTGCAGAAGAATAGAAATAGCTATGAGAAATAGTACAAATCTAATGTCCAAAGAGCAGTGCTTGGAGAAAGGAGAAGCCTACTTTTTAAAGAAGTATATTTCTTACACTATACAAACCATCTTTAAAGACTGAAGTGATCCAAGTGGAAACCATGGGAAAGAGAAAATGAGTGGAAAACAATTAGATCCCTAAAGGGACTGACTGAAAGCTAAATCAGTTTGTGGGAATTGTTCATTTGCTCCTGGTGGTTTTGTGTTGGCCTAAGAGGAACTTGTGATAAAACAAAGACCTGGCTCACTGTGGCTCAAACCCAAAGTATATCTACAGCAACAAATGCATAAGTGGTACTCCATTTACAAGAGATGGATGGCTTTCCAAAAGCCCACTTCATGCAAATTTTTGTCAGCCCAGAGCTCTGAGAAGGACAGCACATCTCATTGTGGCCATACTGTTCCTGGATCATGGTGTGGTGATTTGTTTTCTTTCAGATTTTGCTAACACCAGTGGGAAGTCAACCCTCCTTGCTTCATCCTGGGAATGGTCTTGGCCTTTTTTTGCTTGCAGTGGGAAGGCTGGTTGCCAATGTGCAGTTCTAAAGTCACATTTTCACTTGCATTCTGGGCAATACCTCCCACATTTTGGACTCTGCAGTACTCAGTGTAAATGGTTCCTTAGAGCTTCTTTGGCAGCCAAAAAAAGCGATATTGTATTTAATTTCTGGCACTGCCACTCGCTGAATTGCCGACACAGCTGTAGCAGACCTCCAGGTCTGTATATATCTGGCTAAAGCAGAAGATCCCTACGTTCCTGACTGGACTCCATGTAATCCATGCCACTCAAGATCTGATCTGGGGCAGTCAAGCAGAAATGCGACTCCTTTCTGCCAAAGGCATTTCGGCAGTGATTTCAAGGTTGTTCTGGAGGAAAGAAGGGGCAGAGGTGAATTCTCTGAGAAATTAGTCTTAGTGAGGCTAATTTAGTCCTTCTTCCAGTAGGGTTTACTAGGAAGGTCTGCTGTTTACAAGCCAAAGCTTAATTTTTTTTTACACCACAACTTTTGAGGAGGAAAAGCCCATCCCTACCCCCAGAAACACATTTCTGCTTCCCTTGGATCAGACACTGGTGGTCATGTGGTGGGGTGATGTAATATATCAGGAGACTGGTGTGGTTGACATGTATCTGTGGATTTTTAATTTTTTTTTTTTTTTACTGTGCTCAAAGGTAGTGGTGTGAACATGTTGGAGGCCTGAGAACCACTTGTATCAGCAGCAGTTACCCTTATTCACCTCGACTTGGATCATATCCCTACCACAATATTAATTACTTAGCATGCTCAGAGAAAGAATAAAGTAATATGAAAAAAAGTACCGGGCATGTTTGCTATCAAGCTTCAACTTTTGCTTTCTTAGTGGTGCCACCATGGTAGCAGATCTGACTTGTGTCCAAAATAAGCATTTGAGAATTCATCTTCTAGGCAAAAAGGGCCGCTGCTTTCAAGGCATTTGCTGCCCCTAGAAGCCATCCAGGATAATTTATGCTGGTTCTCAGTAAATTCAACCCAATTTGAGAAACCCTTGAACATTGGAGTCTCCAGGAAGATTATGTCCCTTGGTTTAGCTTGGTATGGAGGGTGGCAGGCACTGCAATATATTGATAAACATGCTGACAAAAGCTTGTTTTAAACTACAGTACAATGCATGCAAGGAAATTGCTGGTAGTTTAATAAGTACTGCACTGTTGGCAGTGGAAAATTTAGGTCCTAGTGAGTTAAATGCCATCATCCTGCTGTAATAAAGGAAAAAGATGGAGCTTCTCTCCATGCTGGGCTCCATGTCATACCACAACCAAATGCCTTAGTCTCCCATAGCAAACTCTTTCGCAGGGTAAAGTGCCTTTCAGGAGCAAGGCAAGCTGTCACAGGAAGGTGCTTGTGGGGTTGGCATTCACCACAGCACGGTGATTTGGGGCTGCAGCCCCCCAGGAGCTGAGGTGAGCTGGCTGTATAGCAGTGATCCATGTGGGGTCACCCATCTGACCCTTAGAGGAACAACCAGGCTGGAAGAGCCCAGCCATCCAGCTTGCCGTTACTGGAGAGAATTGTTTTCCTGTGGACCCAACCATAGTGTTTTAGTCCGTCTTTATTGTGTCAAGAAGTGACACTGACACCACAAATTGCGTTGCAGAACGCCCTCAGCCTCGTGAATCATCTGCTGTAATTCTTCAGGAGTGGGCAAGCAAGAGAGGCACTGCAAGAAAAGGGCATTTCTTGTGTTGTTCCCATACTTCCCAGCATACTCTGCCATGTGAATCTGCCCTCCTGAAATCCATAAAACCCGCAAGAAGGCTCTCAAACATTTAATTTGAAAGATCTCTGTTTAAATAGTTTTCGACTTGTGCCAGGGCAAGCCTGTCCTCCAGTTAATTATGTTCTAAGCACACAAAGAGAGCTAGTGAAAACAGTCACTTCATAACCATTTTCTTTTTGTAAACTCAGAGTACTTAGATCTGCATCATTTAATCATAATAGAGCCATATGCATGCAGCTTAACTTCTCTGGAAACCAAAATTAGCTAGAAGACATTTTGGCCTATTTCTGAAATGCTTGTGTATGGGGAAAAGTGCTTTGAGAACTTCAAATGGGTATGAGCTCCCAGACCTTGCAGGAGTGGAGAAAAGTTCATGTCAGGAATGCTCCCACCTCTGCACAGGTCACACAGCAACAAATACATCCTCAGTGCAATTTTAGAGTAAAGTTTACTGGTGGAGTTGTTAACTAGCACAAAGAAGATAAAAGAGGGATTAAGATGCTAAATGTAGGGCAAAGATTCATCATGTTATGGGCCAGTTTTTCAGGGTGTGAATACCTGGTCCACAGAAAGTTATTTTAGTTGTTGCAACATGACCTTTAAATGGAGCAGAGGAATATTTCTTAATTAGATATTTAGAGATCTTGCAAATATTTGAAAAAATACAGTAGCCTCAATGAAATTCAAATCTATTTGCTTAACGAGGCAGTGCTTTAATTTGCACGCCTGTTTAGCTCTATCTCTGGGTACCTTGAAAACTCTGAAGGAGGCACATGCTCGAATCATAGTCTCAAGAATGCTCAGTGAACAGCCAGGGCAGGGATCACGTCCAGGGGCGATCGCTGCAGCACACACACACCACGAGCTCCAGGGCTCAGTGCTGAGCTTGCAGCTGTGCTTTGCCAGCAGGACTCTGCAGCAGTCACAGCAGCTTCGTTCTGGTGGGAGTGGTGTTTGAGTGAGTCCAGCACCTCCCAGTGCTCGTTGGTACCCAGCCCAGCTTCTCTGCCAAAATCCCAGTTGATGTAGAGAGAGGATGGTGAAACCATAGGGCATTCCAAGAAGTTCCTAAAAAGCTTTGGGTAAGCTTAAAGAAACAGTGTGATGATATCTTGATAGGTATCTTGCTACCACCCCACTATCCTGTATTAAAGCTGTCAAAACTTGCTGCGAAAACTTTTAAGAGAATTTACCAATATGGCTTTAGTCTCAAAATAGCAGTTACTAACAGGGCAGATGCTCTGACTGTTACATGGATGAAACTATTAATTAAAGGTTGCTTACAGAACTCTCTGTGGCTGCAGAATTGCAACACGAATTTGCAGAGGAAATGAACATTAAAGGCTGCAGCCCATCTTGCAGCCAGCTGTTGGCCACCAGCTGAATACTCCCTCGCAGGGATAACACAGAACATACCTTGGTAAGATTAAAAGGCATAGTTTTGGGATCCCCTCATTTGGGTGGTATTCTATGAATTTTTACAGTAATTCTTTGCCCAGCTCTCAGTTCAAGAGACTTAATACCTTACCTCTGGCTACTGTGTCTGTCATCCAAAGGGGCTCTGGCCAGCAAGGCTGAGCTGGTCCTGCCAGCAGCAGGGATTCCTGCTCTGGCACAAGGGACTGGGAACAGCTGAGTCTCCTTTAAATGGAGAAGGGACAATGAGTGAATAAAGAACAGGAGGGTGATGAGGGAGAGGAAGGCAGTGAGAGAGGAAAAGAGAGTAAAGCCAGGGAAATGCAGCTGATTGCAAATGCATTTATCCTTTCTCAGGAAGTTCATCCTCGGAGCAGCCCCTGAAGGTAGTGCTGGTAACTGATGCTACCTGGTCTAGGTCTAACTTGCTGTCATGCTGACATGTATCAGGAAATTAAACCCCCTCTCTCTTGCCAGTGCTTCTGAATATTGATTCCTAATTCCACAACCTGGCCATTATTTGAAACTAAAGCTTGCCGCAAAGGAGAGTGTTAAAACACAGGTCAAGGACAAGCCTGCCCTCCATGCCTGCAGCCACTTCCCAAGTACTTTATGAAAGCCATTGTGCCATGAATGGATGGGGGGAAAAATAGAGCATATTCAGCATGAATAAAACATGACAGTGATGTGCTAGCAAACTGTGATCTGTTTTGACTGTGGTAACAGTGTAAACCTCAATGGGTGAGGACAAGATCACAGTGCGCTGAAACCATGAAGTCAGCTTAACGTGAGCACGGTCCACTCGAACTTCTCTGTCACTCCTGCCAGTTCCCTGCGATGCGCTGTGACTGTGATGTGCATCCAGTGAGAGCGAAGTGACACATGAGCGTAGCATGACAGCACTGCCAGAAAGGATTTGGTGCTTGCTGTTCGTGGCCAGTTAGCCATGTGAATGCAAAGTGTATGGGGCAGTTTGTAAGGAGCTGGTACTGATCATTTGTATGAATGGTTTGGACTGAGGAGCATTTGGGTTTGAATATCTGATACAGATTCCTCCTGTAGCAAGCCTTGATAAACATTCGGTTACGGCGGCTGTTGGCTGGAAGGTTCACCTTATTTAAAGTGCTTTCTGAGATTTGATGCTGTCCTTTTTTGTCTTCACTCCATACCATACCACAGTGGCAGATTATTAACTGAGATACCTATGGCGATCGATATAATATAAAGATCAACATGTCCTTGAGTTCAGTGCACATCGTTTTATAGGGAAGTGTTTTTTCCCCTCTCCATTTGGCTTGATTATTCGAGTTCTTTAACAACTACAACAGAATCCTTTTCAGAAGAAGAACGTTTTTCTTTCACCCTAGTTGCTATGAGAACATGAATCATCTCTTTAGCACAATAGCAACAACTGTAGTGCTTAAGTGCATCCACTGATTTTTTACTGTTTGTTCTTTGCTCTCAACAAGATAAGCTGTTGTTATTTCTTTCTTCTTGAACAAGCATAACATGATTGCTGAAGTAGTCAGAATAATTGGACCAAATAGTGAGGCGGTTAATGTAAACAGAAAGAATTTATCTCTTTCAAGTACAGTAAATTGTCCTCCAAAAATATGGAAATCTTGTCTATTTCTTGTTGTGCCCTAGAGCAAATTTTGTTGAGTTTGTTGTCACATCATTATTTTCGGACTCTGTGAAATTGCTAATGAGGAACAGGCTGCTTTCAGTGGGATAGCTGTGTGTGTTTAAGGCTGTGGTGAGATGTTGCAGTCCGAGGGTAAATCACCGGCACAGGAGAGGTTAATGCCCTCCTTGAACTCCACATCCACCACAGGTGTCAGTTACCACCAAAAGTGCTGCCGGGAGAGGGATGTGGGAGGATGGTGCTGGCTTCAGCTGCAGTGAATTAGCTACTGCAGCGAGGGTATAAACCAAGTAAGCTGATGTGTAAGCTCTTTTGGTGGCTGTGATGGGAATGAGTTCTGCACTGGAGGAAGATGATATCAAGAACTATTTTACTTGATCATTAAGACCCTGAGCTGTTGCCATATAGAACCCGTAAGCAAATTTTTAAATTTCTTAAATAACTAGTAAAATTAGTTATTCTCATTGAGAGAGGAAAGATTTTTCTGTGTACTTTGTATATTTATTTTCAGGCTGCTCTTGGTTGCATCCACTGTCTAAGGCAGTATATTCACACCATTAAGTCTGCTTGTATAAAATGGCTTCTGTGGAGAAGGACCCTTGAAAAGCAAAGGCTGGTGGACATGTTTTGACAATCTCTTGGTGTTTGCTAAGCACTGCCTTCCTAAAGGAACCTCCTCATCCTAATCACCAGAGATGTTTGTGGAAATCAGTGTTGGTGGTAGATGAGAAAGATGGGGGCCTGTGTCAAGTGGAAATGAGATGTGTTCTAGATGGCATGAGACAAGAGGTTGTGAGAAGTTTGTGAAAGCACTTGAATGGTTTGAGGCTGGTGGCTCTTGTTAGGACTTGTGTCTGATTCGAGAAAGGAGCTTCTACTCCATCCTCATTTGGCACCAATCTATGGCCCCTTTTAAAGAGGGGGATAAATGCTATGCAAATATGTCTAGACAGGTGAAATATGGCTAATGATCAGTTGAGACAATTTTCCCAACAACCCTCTTAGATTTTAATTATTTATAAATCTATTACTACATACTATGCACTTCTGTAGCACAGGTGAATTAGAGGGGGGAAAAATGAAAGCTTGTATACAACCAGTGTTTTCAATAGTATCAAATTATTATGCCAATAAAACATGTAAAATCTGTTCAAGATCAAACAGGCATTTGATGTGCTGATTCTGTTTTGGAACAAAAAAAAAATCCCCGAGTGATTGTTATCTGGTACTTGTAGCTTTGAATAGATAAAAGCAGTGGCCCAGACCTTGACTCGAGTAAATTAATACAACTGCATTGACTTCGGGGAAACAATGTGGATTTATACCAAGTGATGGATCTGTTCTTACTGCCTGATAAAAATCTAGAGGTTAGGCTTCTTCATCAATTTTTGTCTAAGAACTAAGGAAGGAAAAGATAATGGGGCTACAAGTAGGGATATGATTCAGTATTATTCTGATCTTAAACTTCTAACCTCAGGGGAAAGAGGTCTGAATACTTGGCAGGGATCTTCCTTAAGTTTCATGAACTGCTTTACTATTGTATTTAATTGTTTGCAGCTAGTATTATACTGAACTAAACTAAGATTATATGCAATTAAGCAAAAGAGGAGTATTGCATTGAGTGGTATTTAGAGTGCCTCATTAATTTGTGTTAGGTTGTTAATGTAGGAAAATGCACCAACATGATTTAAACATAAAAATACCTACGTAATCTGGCAAACCACACTAAGCTTCTAATCACTCTTTTTGAGTATTTCCTGAAAATAACTAGGACCTGACTAAACTACTTTCATGTGTCACGTCTTTTCAATGGAAAGAAATCTTGAGGCTCCTATTGCCTCAACAGCAAGAAGACAGAAGAAGCTCTAATGCAGAGGCAAGCAGTGGTATTAAAAGAAATAAAACCTAAAAGATATATATTAAGAAATAACCCATGTTTAGTAGTAAAACCCATTTCTTTGAGTGAGCTAGATTTTGCTGGCTTAATCATAATTTGTGAAAATTGACCTCAAATAAATGTAGAATCATAATGAAATTTAGAGATAATCTAATGAAATCTAACACTGACTATGAATCACAGTTTACTGTCAGGGTTATGTGTGTTTTGGTCTTGGATTTAGTGAAAACTAGGTTTTGGGAACTGAGTATATTATATTGAGTGTGGGCCTTGTTATGTGTCATCAAAATGAGCAGTAAAACTTCTAAAAAAGTTCTAAAACAGCTCTTTTCCAAGGAAGGGGAATCTTGATTGTCCTCTTTGCAGATGAATTTCTTGGTGCAGTCACATTTTATGCAGTTATATGGAAATTTATGTTGGTAGCAAAGATTGTTTCACAAAGCTGTGATAACCTTTCCTATGGCAAAGGAAGATCTGTTAGTGACTGCTACAAAACACATTTTCAAAAAATTGTGAAATCCTGAAACTACTTTGTTTTATAAAACATAGTGTCTCCCATAATTTAAGGCTTATTTTCAGGAAAAAAAAGGAGAAATCTATTTAAAATTAGCCATTAGTGGATATTAACTGACAACATTGACTACATTTTTCAAGAACTAGGTTTTAAATCATGGACATATTATGACTTAGCTAATGTGCAGTTTATATATCTGGATCATTTGTAAAACAAATATTTTAACGCTTGTTTGAAATCTTAAATTCAATCTAGAAGTGTTGTTGTTTAATCTGCATTTCAGTTCATATTATCTGCTTGTATTTAAATGCCTTTACCCGTTATAGCTTTCCTGAGGTCTGAAGCAAAGACCTTCAAGGACTGGCTTTGCCAACAGAGGGACTTGGAGTGGGATGTGGTTGTTTCCAGGTCCTCCGTGGCCTCTGTGTGAATGGATGGGAATTCCCCACAGGCAGAAGAGATTCCTGAGGTAACAGGGCTGTTGAACATTTAGGGCTCAGCTCGGAGCCCCAGGATATGTGGTTAGATCCTGCTTTTCCCTGGGAGGTTCGCTTGGTTTCTTTAAATACTTTGCTGGAGTGCAAAAGGTGGCAAGCGGTGTCTCTGTGGCTGCTGGCTCCGCAGGGCTTCTGCCAAGGGTGCAGCCTCTGATGCCCAGGGCACGGCCCTGGCACTGCGGCCCTGGCACTGCGGCCCTGGCACTGCAGCCCTGGCACTGCAGCCCTGGCACTGCAGCCATGTCCCCCAGCCCTGCAGGTGCCTGAGCTCGCTGCACGAGGCTCTCGTGTGATATCACCGAGAGAGAAAATGTCTGAAAGTCTCCAGCTGTTACAAAAATAAATCTTGCTGATTCTGACTCAAGTAAAACATACAAATTAACATAAACTCAGTATCAGCGGGATCTTAATTTGATTTCTTTATTTTTTTTCCCCTTCAAACTTTTTAAAAGATGTGCTCATATTTTAAAATCTCTACATAATAGAGACCTGGTTTCCCACCTCTTGCACGCAGCATCATCAAGACTTAAAATATGTTTCTGGCCATCTGAGTATAATAATGAGGCAGCTGTACAGCTCACTTTGGTTGTTTATACCTATTTGGGCTCGGACCTGTTGCAGTGTCCTCTGGATGAACCTTTCTCATCTCAGACCCTGCAATTTGATGTCTGCTCCAAGCATTGGTTAAAGACCAAGTTTCAGCAGTTCATTTACTCAGTGTGAAATTTAGTGGGTTTAAATCATCACCTTTCTGGTGAAACATGCCAGTTTGAGGCTTGGAGATTCTGTGGCTTTGTTTTAAATAATGTCTAGGGCTGGGCTTCAGCCTTTGGCTTCGAAACCTGTCAGTATGTTGCATAGACTTGCAAAATAAATCAGAACAGGTCATGTTATCATAAACCATTGAATGGGGGATTTTTTGAAAGAGCTAAGAGAATTACAGGTATGTATGTATAGTGTATGTGTGATTGTACAGGCTCAGTGAGGGGAAGTCTCCGTAGTTGTTTGAATTTCAATGGCTTTTGTGTGCACCTCAACGAGGGGTTTTTTAAAATTTTAGCTTTGCTGTCAGTCCTTCCAATTCAGAATTGGAAAAAGGATTTTGTCCCACTCCAGATCTCATGCTAGTGTGTTTCTGATGAGTGTGCATCCTGTGCTGTGTCTTCAACTGTAATTAATTAATGGATGTTCATGTAGGAATTCTTTTCTCTGTGAAACTAATCCCTACCAAACTGTCCTTAAATCTTTTGTGAGTCTCCTTTTCCTTGTAAAACTCAAAGTCACCTTCATCCTGTGTGGAAACTGGTCTACTACTCAGCTCTTTTTTTTTTTCCTTTTTTCTCCCCCTTTTTTTTTAAATTTTTTTTTTTCTTTTTTCCTCTTTTTTTCCTTCTTTTTTCTAGTTTTCTTTTTTTTTCCTTTTGCTATTTTTTTTTTCCTTTTTTCTCCCCCTTTTTTTTTAAATTTTTTTTTTTCTTTTTTCCTCTTTTTTTCCTTCTTTTTTCTAGTTTTCTTTTTTTTTCCTTTTGCTATTTTTTTTTTCCTTTTTTTCCCCTTTTTTTTTAAAAATGTTTCTGTTTTGAGATTTGTCCCTTGCTACCATTGCTGTCAGCCAGCACAACAACCAGGGAGTTCTGCTGGAAAAATATTTTTAGGTATGCAAAATTACTATCAGAGATTTGCCACCGACCATGTCACTTTGTATGCAGCATATCCAGCAAAAACATTCATATGCCAAAATAGCTGTGAGCTTACAGGGTGTTAGCCTGGGATAACTACAGCTTTACAATCGAGCTTGTAAATTTTTATCCTGCACACAAGCCCCCATATACATGCATAACTCATAACTTAAACCATGTTATCACTACCACACAAGCTAGTGCTGTAAAAATGCAACCAAAGCTAAATTTAAATACATGTGTAAGTGCAAAGCACTCAGCTTCTGTAACAAAGGTAAAATTGGGCTCCTGTGGTAAAGATATATGTCCTTAATTTAGCCTGAGAAATCACCGAACTCATTGTGTTGATGGTATGACCTAAACTAATCTTCTGTCCAGATTTTCAAAGATGAAAAAAATTCAGAAAACTAATCTAGTGCAATGCTGATAGCCTATGATGGTTGAGAGGTTGTAACATTATTTTAAAATATTATAATATAGCTGATGTGCGATTTTCTGTAATGCAACATCAGTTGTCTGTTATTTGCTTCTGACTATATTTCCGTGGGAGAATAAGGCTAAAAAACTCAGCAGGTCTGTTAATACTCAAGGTGCAGGTTACCATAAATGCTGGTAATGTTTTTCTATTCCTGCTTTTTTCCTGTTATTACAGGTTTTTATGAAATATACAAGATATGTGGCAACATGAAACATAATGTAACCCAGTATTTTCTGTGTTTGATGCTGCTCTTTATTTCTCTAAATCAAATGGGAGTGCTACAAGGTGCCCAGGCCCTTTAATATTTTGTTGTACACAGTAGCCTGCATCAACACAGTGAACCCTAGAGCACACTGTACCTTCTGTCTGTACCAGCAAGTGGTTTTATTCACAAAGCAAATTAAACACATCAAAACAAGCAATCTGGGGTGATGAGCACTGGAATGGAAGCCTGGTATTTTGGTGAGGATGCTGCACTGAGTTTAAATTGGTTAAAATCCCATTTCACTGGTTCTAAGAACATACTAATTTTTCTTGGAGGGTTTTTTGGTCCAAAGTCTATTGTATACTAAAGAGCTAGTGGTCTTATGGTGGAGGAAGGAATTTAATACTGAGGAACAATTTGAGAAACTCCTGCCTGGAGGGCTGAAACCATCCTGATTTGAAGTAGGAAAATTCTTGAAGTGTTGATGGTATGGACAAGAATGTGTTTTGTTTCCTTGAGTAAAATTTTTCTTCCTTTGAGAACCTGGGCTGCAAATCTTATGCACAAAATATTTTAAAGGCTCTTTTTCATCTTTCTGTAAAAGACTTTTTTATTTTTTTTTTTTTAAATACTACCTACCTAGTAATGCTGGCCAAATATTTATGTCTCCCCATGCATGTGCTATATAGAATGATCTCAAAGGAAGTTGTTCCAGGCCTGGGAATCTTATGATGTAGGTATAAAATATCACAAGCCAGATAAGTGTGATGGTAGTAGAATGAAAGCATGAAATGGCAGTAGCAGTGAGAGTATCTGAGTGGAAATATGAGTTTCATTCTCAGTCCCTGCCTGTAGGATATTTTTGGCAAGTTTCCAGTACTGAAATCTCTGCTATGATCCAAAACCTGGCCACAATTGATTGCTGTAGTTTCCAGACTCGTCTTGCCTGCATCATAAGAAACCAAACCATCAAGTTATTTGAATAGTAGAACATTTGCAGAATTCCATCTTTTCCCAAATAGCATCTTGGGTGAACCACAAGAGATGCATCTTACAGGACCACAGTCTGCCTCAGAAAACCTGGGGAAACTCCACTGTCTCAGATGGAAACTTCAAAGGATCCAGGAACTTTGAATCTGTTTTTCCCCTTTTAAGCTTTTTTGGACTGTTTTATTTAAACGCTGAAGAATTAGAAAAATGTTTCTAGTTAATGAGTAGATTGGGCATATGTTAGGGAGACTGCAAACCAAGTCACTGCCTGTTTGGCAGGCAGACTATTTTGTACAGCTTAAGTATCTACCACTAAAATGTTGTCATCCAGCAATGGTTACCACGGCACCAACAACTGAAATACCACAGCTGGTATAGAAAATATAATAACTAGTTGTCACAGGAGATTCAGTATAGGAAATAAGTGTGCCATCTCCCAGGACAGTCTTTTTAATGCCTATTTTTATAGGCAAGGTGGTGTTCCTAACTGAACCCTGTACTGTTCCTAACTCCAGATGTTGCTTCCTGCAGGGCATAGCCCAGCAGAATCCAATGGGGAAAGCAGGAAAATGGATTATGTTAGAAAGTCCTTCTGTTCCAACAGAGTTATTCTGGAACAGGATGGGCATGTGATGGAGTCTCTATTACTGCAGTCTTTAATTCAAGCTTGGATGACTTCAAAAAGTTGCATACTCATGTTTTTAGGCTTTAGTCATCCTAATTTAATATTCATGGCGATCCTTCTGACCTTGGGTGGTTACTCCCTCCTTGGTGGCATGGTTTTTTTAGTGACTGTGTACATACAGGAGTTCCTTAAATCAGGAAGAAGGAGCTTGATCTACTCATATTTTTAATGACTCCACATTCTCAGTAATTTAAATCTCAGTCCACCAGGACAGTGAAATGACCTGAAAATGTTCCCAACCTTTCTGTTAAAATAGCAATGTTTATTACAGTTCTTCTAATAAACCCTTACTTGTCTTTTCATAGATCAGATTAGTAGGATACCTATTGAAATTTTGCTCCAAATAGAAGAAAGGTGAATTTCCTTTCTCTTGCCACCCAAATTTTCCTTCCAGTAACAAAAAACCCTGAACAACAGAAAGGAACCCCACACAAAGCTCACAAATACCCCATCATTTTGAAACTATCAAAATTTCAAACCTTGGAAATGAATAAGGATATGCTACACATAAAAGCCTGCCCAACTTGAGAAGAAAAGTTTTTTCTATTCAATTTCAAGGATCTTTTTTCACTTGGACCTTTGTAGTTTTGTTTCCTTCTGAGAAGGCAGGAGTTCAATTGCATGATACCCCAAATTTATTCCAAGATATTGGCAGTCTGAATGAGTTTAATAAAAAATCACAAATGGAGCACTGAAGCTAGGATTTAACCACCTATGTTAAACCATACCAAAATCTAATACAAACCAATTGTGGTCTAGTGTCTTAATTTCCACAGCTGTAAAGAGAAAGATTCAAAGGAGTCTTTCCTGGATTGCACCAATGAGAGGTCAAAATCCCATTCTCAGGATTATTACAATAATTAGATCCAGATTCTTTCTTGTGTCTGAAAGAAGACTTCAGGCTATCTAACTTCACATTCTGTTGTAAAGCTGCTAACAAAATGTTTTACTCTAAAAGTATGTTGGATGTTAAAATTCCCAACAATGCTCGCAAAATATGGCTCTTACACTGAGCTTAATTGAATTTGGTTATTTATTATGCAACATAAAACATTTATTATATGGAATGTGTTCAAGAACGTCTCCATTTACCATATGTTTTCAAAAATGCTTTACACAGTGCAAATTGAAAAGATAAATCTGCGAAGTGAAGCCACCAAGGGTCAGGTAGTCCAACCTGAGGCTTCAGAGCCAACCAGGGACTAATCCCTCGAGAGACACCTCACTGCTCACACTGGGCTGTCCTTTTTCTTCCTCCAGAATTGTCTGTATCCCTTCTGCTGTTCCCGGTTATCCGGTTTTTACAGAGTTTGTTGAGTATAACCACCCAGATTTTGTTTAGTTGCACATGATTTTCCATTTCTTCCCTCTCCTCTTTCTGGATTGTCTGTTATGAAATGTTATGGTCAGTGCTGTCCTGGCATAGTCCAGCTGTGAAAAAGGCACCATCCACTCACTCTCCGTTTATTTTGTTGGCAGCATGTGAACGGCAGGAAAGCTCGCGTGTGTGGCATTGTGTTGGCTCAAACCAGTGTCTAGGAAGCACAAGGGAATGGTTTTACTGTTGTTTCGGATTCTGCAAAGCTATTTACTGCTCAGTGCAGTTTTGCAATTCCTGGCAAGTCACCATAAATGTATGGTCTCACTCTGTTATGATTCCAAGACCATAAGTATTAACATTTCTTTAAATGCTCTTTCTGCTTTTCCTTTATCTTAACACTAGTTAAGATGAATATTTGAGTGAAGGGAAAGGAGGTGGTAACTGCATTTCACTCTTTTGCAATAAACTGTGCATATAAAATAATACCAGTTACATCCTAGGGCTTTTAAATTTTTCTGGCATTGTATGTCACCTTGTGATGGGTAAAAGAACACAAACTTATTTGAGGCATTTTTTAAGAACATTGTAAACTTTTTTCAATGTCTTTGTACTTAAATGTCAAACAGCGGCTCTCCCATATTTATTTGGCAAATCCTTTCTTGTAAACACAAATAATTTTTCTTGTTAATTATATCTGATCCGATCTAAATGCACACATGGCCTTCTTTTTTTAACCAGGCTTGCAAGGAGGCTGTCTGGGTAGGGGAAAATCATATGCAAGGTTTGCCTTCTGCCTCAGATTAAGGCCAGTCATTTCCTAGGGAAGTAAATAAGGATGGGAAGATGCACATCCCTGAGAAAAATGTGACACAAGACAGGATAGAATCCTTCCCAGACATTGGCAAATCTTCTGTTTGGATTAGCATAGTGATATCTGGGGACTAAACCTTGCTCAAAGTTTTCCATTAAGTTTCTGTTTATGTTTGTTACTGAAACAGTCATTTGAGTCAAAATATATTTGCTATATTGCTATATAATTAAAAAATATCTTTGGATATTTGAGATGAATCCAGAGGAAAATAAATTCAAGTGATCTCTAAGTGAAAATGACCCATTTCTCTGACCTGAAGAATCTTTTAGCTGCAATAGTGACTTCTGGTAATTTTGATTGATAATGGCTGTTGAATCACGGTGAAGTTGTTCTTCTGAAACCAGAGACCAACCTGTTGGTGCCTGAAGTTTGGTTCCTTTGTTTCCTGCTGTAATATTAATGAAATGACTGCTCAGTACGACTTCAGCCGAGCTGCTGAACTTGTGCAGTTTTCAGATGAACTTCAGATGGTGGAATCTATGTTTAGTTTGTTTTGTTTATTCCTCAGCCACATGGTAACATCTCACTGACATGGTGACAGTTGTTGACTCACAGCTACCGTGGTTTTTGAAGCAGTGGGGTTCTGGCCTCTGCACACCATGAGGAGCCTCTTCCAGTTCTTGCTCAGAAAATAATTGTGCACGAGGCAAAAGGTCAGTTTTGGCTCTATGACCCACGTGGGAAGGCAGATGGATTTGTGCTGTGCTGCTATAACCAGACATTTATTCAGCTTTGCCATGGGGCTCCTAATATCAGGAGAGTCACTTGCTGTAGAGAATATTCACACATTCAGTTTATAGAATAGTTATAGGAAACTTAAAAACTCTGTTCAGTAATATACTTGTTCCCATAAAACTCACATTGGATCAAGCCAAAACTGAAATATACTGCTGTTTAAACAGAAAAAGGAATAAGTATCCCACGCTAGGTTAATTTAATATTACATTCAGATGTTCTGGAATTAAGTGATGGAGCAGATGGGACAGTGATGACCAATTCTTAATAAAATAAAAAGACAGATGATACTTTTTAGCTTATTTATTTTTAAGAGCCATCAGGAATGGCTATGGATAATAGAAAACCCATTTTTACTCTGATTCTTTTATGAGTTAGGTTTGTACTTATTCATGTGTCAATCCCCCCTCCCCATAATAATGTCTCTGCTTACAGTACTCAACTAGCCACATTAATTCAACTCATTGTTAGTAAAAGTAATTCTCCTTACTTTGTAATGGGGTTAGAGGAGTAGCATAGCTCTGGTTTACAGTAAAATTCTGTGAACTCTGCTTTTCCAGTACATGGAGGATGAAACTGTTTGGCAACAAGGCAAGGCATATATGTATAAAGGCTGCAGCACCTATTAGGGAAGTTTGGTAAATACTCCACTATTTATTGATCAAATACATTTATACAAATAAGTTGTCATTTAAAAAGGCTTTTTTCTTGAAGATGAAATTAGCCGTAGGCCAGGGGTCCCTAATGCCTTCTTTTCTCAGATTTCCATTTGTTATAGCCTCTAAATGACCAAACATGCTCTTTTGTTTCTCAAATTTCCCAGACTAACTTAATATCCTGAGGCAGCCATGTCTGCAGCCCTATCTAACCATGGAATTGAGGGTGAGAATAACAGAGCCAAATTCACAAAAAGCCATCATTAGGGAAGCCACTGGTGGTCAGCCAGGGTTGAGACAGGCCTAGTTTTCAGGATCACCATACCCAAGACTAGTTCTTCTGCTGAAGACTGGCTTTAAATTTAAAAGCATGGAGACACTTTGTCTTACAAACCAGAATAAGATCGATAGTGGTAAAGCCAATTAGAGCAAAGTGATGATTAACAGAGGACAAAACAGCACCTGAGAAAGTTGGATTTCAAGGAAAAAAGCCCCTGTGTGGAAGTAGGGGAAACAAAGCAGAAACTTTTCTATATAAAATGACAATGAAGAATAAAGATCAGAAAGTAAAGATAAATCCATTTTACTGTTCCTCTGGGGAAAGGATGAAAAGCAAGTAAATGCTGTTGACATGAATAATGCCTTAAACACTGGAGTAACTGATAAATGTTCAAGTTCTGTGAACTCAAGCAGAATGCAGTTGTACAGGATGTTTCTGTTCTAACATGAAACAAGATGTCAGAGAAGGAATAGATGCTTACAGGGCAGTGCATTGGTGTGGGGCTTTGGAAACTTTAAAGATAATCTTATTAGAGAACTAAGACATCTGCTCTGCCGTTAGTCCAACTCCCATCCATATGTTGTAGCTGTATGAAAATTGTTCGGAGATAGGATGAAGTAACTTCTATGAACCAGCAAGGAGGAGAAGAGCTTTGAGAGCTGGTGGAATGCAAATCCTTGTGCTGGAAGGGCTGGAGGCATCTGTGGTAACAGCACTCTAAATAGTCAGCCATGGAGACACAACATTGCCTTGTGATGTTGCACTGCAGAGAGTCAATGGAATTGGTTTTCAGTCCTCTTTTTGAAGGATACCTGTGTATTCTGCTTGGAAACATTCCTAATTTGAAAGAAATGAAGGTTATGTGGTTCTTCCTCGTCCAAATTCTCTTTATAGAAATAGCTTCCCTGTTGATTTTTGCTTCTATCCTCATAACGAAATGAAAGAAGTTAAGTCATTAGTACACCCGGCTGGTCTTCAATATTCTTTGTACAAAGTTATCAATAGCAAAGTAAAGTAATCAATAAACATTTTTGTTTCTCTTAGTCTCTTGGTTGTAGTGTGATTGCAGTGGAACTGAGAGCAGAGATCCATCTTTAATGCTGCTTTTTTCCCGATAGAGCTTATGAGCCAATACACATTGTTTACTCAAGGGGCCATATGCAGCTAATCTTTATGGAAATAAAGGACAAAAATATTCATATCTAGTAACATTTAGCTAACTTGTTTTTTTCCCATCTAAGTAGGGCAGGTAAACACATCCCTGATTTAGAGTAAATCACTTGTTTGAAGGATTTTATTATTTTCCCTATTCTTTTCTGCAAGTCTTGAACTAAGAAAACTAAATCCATAAAAAGAATACATTAACCTAATATAGGTGCATTGAATATCTGCTGCTACTTTCTGCACGGTATAATTCTCATCTGATTTACTTCAAAACATTGTGATCCCAGCTGTAGAATAGCAACAACTGCAAACTAAAAATACTTAGAATTACTGAGTCAAAAAGTTGGGCTTTTAAGAACATAAAATCGACTGGGACCAGATGGTATAGCAGGAGAGCAATTGCTGGGTTTTAAATTCACCTTTTCAAAAGTGAGATCATTAAAAGCCAGGTAAAGGCTGGAGCTATAGGTAAGATTCAGGAGTGCAGGCAGGGAGCAGAAAAGCTCAGTCACCAAACAGAGCAGCCAGTGATGTTCAGCTTTGGGATGTGAAATCCTGTGTCGTTTCTCTCACCCCCAGCACCATCCCAAAAGGGAAAAGTGCATATATGTTTTGTAGCACTAAGGGTCTTCTGCATCTGATCTGGAAAGAATAACTAAATATTTACTGAGTCAATGGGAGGTGACATATTTTCAGTCTTGCTGTCAATAAATAGTTGAGGATGTTCTGAAGAAACTACTTATTTAAAAAGAAGTTTGGACTGAATGATAAGACAGGTGATTTACTTGAATTTAAAAGGAAAGATAAGTAAGGGCAAGTCTCTCTAAATAAAGTACTGGATTTCCAAAGGACAGGCATTTATAAATTAGTGAAACCAATGAAGTCTGTTGAACTGAAGAGCTGTTGAAGTTGGATGTGGAGGAGACAGGGGATGAATCGCAAGATCTGCCTGGAGCTTGTGTCTCAAAACCTAGAGCTGTGACCCTTTACAAGCTTCCCTGCTCTCCTCACTTGAAGTTAATGTGCTTTTTGTAGGCAAGGCAAACCTTTTTAAAAAGCATTGTTAGAACAAGCCAAATGCTTGCAAGGAAAACTTAAAATCCTACAGAAAAAAACAAAGCCCCAAAACAAATGACTGAAAAGACACCTCTTTATTAGAGGTAAAGGTGTAAATAAGCCAGAAACAGGAGAACTTCACCCTGCTCACTGATCGCCTCTAGACAGGCCTGTCTTTGCCCAGCTGGCAGCTGCTTCACCATTGTATTTGGACCACACAACTGTCCAGTGGGATGCTTTCTTTCCCTCTTGCTTCTCCTCCTGTGCCTGACTCTGTGCTCCTGCCACCGCTCCCAGGTCAGCACTGGCACTCAGTGAGCTGCTGGCCCAGCAGTCACAGCAAAAGATGATCCTGCAGCTGAATCCTTCCTGTGCTATCCCTCACCCTGAAGCCATCAAATTCTAGTGCCCGTGGGAGTGGAGAGAGCAAACCTATGCCTGAGGAAAGGGGGATCTCTTCCAAATGGGCACGTGCTGGTGGGAAGTGTTCACAGACCCAGCCCCCAGGTGAGCAGGGCAGCTCAGCTGTTCTGGAGGTGTGTGATCCCAAAGGGTGGTGAGAAAATAACCTCTCTGCCAAGCTAACTGGGAGGCTGTGAGTGTGAGATGTGCAGCTCCATTCATTCCAGCCTGGCACAATTACTCTGCATCTGATCCAGCCTCTTCAGAGAGGGGAGTTATTCACTTGCAAATCACGGTAGGAACAGAAAATCACGAAGGGAACAAAACTGAGTTTAGCTGAGTAATGAGAAGGGTGGAGAGAATCTTGTCTGTAACATCGTGGAGGGGAGTCTTGCTTTTTTTGCTTTTATCAGATGGATGGCTATGAAATGCATACTAATCTATCAGAAGGGTAGGAAATAGGTAAATGGTTTTAAGACCTCATTTGGTTAATGAATTAAAATGCAGAAGAAAAAGAACCCGTGTAGATATACCCACTTGGTCATTTATCACTGCAGGCACTCCTAACAGCCATGCCAAATTCAGGCTGCAGGTTATTCACTAATAGCCATAGGCAAATGAAATTAGCATACTGGTGAATAAATTAACCCGAGTTCAGTAGGAAACTTCTGTGTCCTACTGAAGTGCAGTGCAAAAGTGTTGGTTCGGGTTTTTATCCCTACAGAGTGTGGGTAATACACCAGAGATAAACTGGCCATGTGGAATGAGGAAAGTGCCATCCTGGTGAAACCTGGCCAGAAACCAGGGAAGTAAGGAGAGAATTCCATAAGCTGTGTGTTTGTTCATCTATATCCTTTTGGTAACATTTGGTGCCTGATTTTCAGCTGTATATATAAAGTGTATATATATATATAGAGCTATCTCCTACTGTTTGAGGGGAGTATGTCTGGCCAAGGAAGGACTCTCATTAATGCTGGTTTGTTTTTACTTGGTTTTCTGAGTAGCAGTCCCAAAAAGAGAATGCTTTGCAGTGTCATTATTATTTTGCATTAGAATGCCCAAATTGTAGCGAGAGTAAAAAAGATGATGACATGACATAGACCTGAAATGCCTTGTGTAACACTGTTCCTAATGGGTAAAAGAGTGGGGAAAAAGGGTAAAGAGAGGAATAAAGCAGTGAGAGGATGCATTTAATCCTTGCAAGTTCCTCTTGAAGGCAGTACTATTCAGAACCTATTCTAATGTTAGGAATATTTGTTGACTTAAATATTTTTTGAGAAGGAAGGGATTACCATATCCGTTCTGTTGGGAAACTTGTTAGGTGTTTGCTAACAAGTGAGGTAAAACAAGGTAACATGTTTGACAGGTGTAATTCTCCGGAGAGTCACAGTGGCAGTCTCACTGCCCACGCCTGGTGTTCCCTGGACTTCAAAGGCACTTCCTATTACTCACTGGCACTGGTCCCTGCTGGCATGTTTGCTGCAGGGTGAAAGACTGAAATAAAGGGATAGATGTAAGGGATAGGTATCCTCCTTTCACTAACTATGCTGGTCCAAGAGGATGGATAAATCCTCTCTGGGCGTCATGCTTCTTCCTTAATTGCCAGAACTGTGAATTTGGTTGTTAATTTTTCTTTTTTTAGTACTTAGAGAAGATGTGGGTCAAAGATGGCTTGACCAAATGACTATGATGTGATCTTAAATATAACAGAATTTTCTGCATCTAATGTGTCTGACTTCTGGTCAAGCTACCAGATATCCAGAAAAACCCTGCTATAATCACTTAATGTATCATGAAAAATTGCTTTACTATTACGTTGCAGAGCTGGGTACAAAAAGGAACTGATGGCTCCCATAGTGTGGGGGAGATTGTCTGCATTGTATTGGGCCCTGAGAAAATTTGATCTGGCTTGTTTATATGAGGACTGAGAACACAGGGCATGAGTCCTCATTCTTTGCCCCACAGTGTGTTTTTTTGCTGGCCTTTTTCCTCTCCTAAAATCGCTTCTAATTGGGGGTATCTTGAATTTTCCTTTTGCTGGGCTTACGGTGACAGCTCTGCTGCAAACGCAAACGTTCCCGGTGCAGCACAGTCCATCACTGAGAGCCACTCAGCACTGTTGTTGCAGTGATATAAATGGATCCCCATGCAATGAGATAGTGATTAATAGCAGGTAGAGAACAGTCTGCAAAGACGTGGCACTGTATTTGTCACCCCCCCCCAGAAGTTGTCGTTTAATGCACTCTATCAGGAGCAGTTTTATGTAATGGACATGGGAAGATCCATAAAAGTAACATCTGAGACTGCAGTAGGGCAAGTATTGATTTATTTGTTACAATAAAATTTTTGTCATTACTATGCAATTGCTCTATCTCTGGAAGAATTGATATATGTTGTTGGATGTTACAACCCACTATGCAAAACTTTTCCTTTTTTTTTTTTTTTTTTTTTTTGTCTTCCATAATTTCCTGTAACTCTTCTAAGGAATCATTATTCCTTATTACATAGGCCTGGCATGCCACCTATTTAGATAAATGCCTGAACAAGTGTGCAGTAAATATTCACAGCAGCTCATGTTTCAACTATATATGCCACTAATTAGATAATTTAGTGGCTCAAATAAATAAACACAAAAATAGAACAGACCTGAAAAAAACAGGGAGTAAAATGTACTGCCACTGTCGTTCCGTGGGCCAGGATACCAACTTTTAGTCTGTATCAAATGGCTCTAATATGCTGTAGATGGGTCAAATAAAGAAGGAAAAACAACGAAAGCGGAAAGAAAACCCAGTCTTACACTCAATTAGCAGGTACAATAACAAATGATCAGGGAATATTATAAATAATGACTCCTCTGCGTCACATGTATTTATCCATCGGTTTGGGGCACCTTTCTCGCCGAAAGCTCAGGGAACGTGCCAAGCAGAGTGTACCCAGGATTTCAACATCCAGAGCCCTTTGTTTACAGACCTCAAAGCGCTTGTCAAAGAGGAGAAGCATCATTGTCTCTCATTGACAGAGGGAGAATAGCCCGCGGCTCACCCAAGGTCACGGCACACAGCTCCCATGCAAAAGAGCTGCTGGGGTTTTCTGCCTGGGTTTGCCTTTTTTAGGTAAATAATGCAGCCCTTAAATGTGCTGGCAGGAAACATGGCCTCAGTGCTGGGGAATCCCACGTGAGAACTCAGATGATGCGGGACTGATGCAAGAAACCCAGCAAATGCTTTTTCCATGCCACAGACCTTCTATTTGCAGAATTTTGACCTGTTGGCAGGTTTAGTTTTCCTTATGATTTCTTTACAACTTCATTTATCAGCCCTGTGGTCGTTAAATTAGATTCTCCCTGGATTAAACCCATAGATTCTGAAACTGCTAAGCAATTCAATTAGGCGGGATGGAGAAAATAGGTGGAAGTTTTCTTTTGAATATCAACCACTGCAGTCACCAGTGACAGTATCTGTGTGGAGGCACTTTAGATCCTCAGGTTGGCACAATTCAGCCTTGTTTATTATTTGAACGCTGTGTCTGGTAGGGCAGCTGTATTTAGCCATACACTGTTTGTCATTTTCATTGCTATTCCTGATCCTGGTATAGTCCATTTTTGTTCTTGCAAGTTTTTGGAAGTGAATGTTGGGTGGGAAGGAATCATAGATTTCCCAAACCACTTTATTTTTCTCTTGCTTACCTCAGTAATTGGTGGTGAGCATCCTAATTTGCTGTTTTCTCCTTGATTGTATTTTTTGATAAAAACAGCTAGTGATTCAATTTGCCCTGGCATGCTCTCTGGCTAGACCATATTTTCTGGTGTACTTTCCTCAAAACTTGCCCAGTGCTTCAAAAAGAGCACATGCAGCTCTTTCTTGAGACTTTGCTTCAGAAGTGAGCTGTGTGACTGGTATCTGTGTGTCAGGAGCTGCACCACCCAGAGACACAGAGATACAGCACCTCTTTAACAGTGATGCTGGTCACTTTTCACCAGTTAGGACAAAAATCATGTCCAAAATCTGCTCTAACTTAGCATAAGGGCTCCAAGCTTCCCTTTGGTCAGGGCAGACAGTTCAGATGCTGAGGTTTCGGTCCGATACTCACTGGAAGTTTTGATGGTCAAGCAGTGTTTGCATTGCTCAGTGGGAGCACTGGGGTTAGGACTGCGCTCAGCAGAGGCAGGGCTGGGCTCACTTGGAGAGGGCTGAGGGTGAGGGAATGAGCCTGGAAGAAGCCCAGGTGGAGAGGGCCTGTGAGACATAAATAATGGGCCGTGGTGCTTTGTGAGAAGGTCTGGCCATGAGTGTTCTGTGCTAAGCTGCTCCTGGAAGACCCTTGGAATGAACCAGTAAAAATGGGGTGCTTTGAGGACAGTGTTCCAGGCTTGGCTCTGTCTTTTGTCATCTTAAGGGTTTTAAGGTGGTTTCAACATTGATTTTCTTGTCTGAGTTTTTCCATGTTGGATTTTCATTATTGCTCAGATAACACAAACTGCAAATATTTGTGGTTGCTGATCAACTGATGGAAATATGAGGATTGCGTGACTTGCTGCTCAGTTCCATCTGAGGATATTCAGTATCAGTTAAGGTTAGGATCCAACAACAGCCAAATGAACATTCGAGAGAGGTCAATAAACTGCAAATAAGATCTCTTCTAGATTATGCTTTTTTCCTCATTTCAAGCTGTTTGAAATGAACTTTTCTTCACATTTCACACGAAGACACTTGATAGCATTTTGTCATTTATAAACTGATCAAAACCAAATCATTTACCAGTCTATAATGTTCATGCCTTTGCTGCTTAACATGAAAACACAAAAATATGCAGTAAATAAAGGACTCATTTTGGCTTTAATTCTCAGCATCCAAGGAATATACTGCTTTTAAGTAGTGAGATAATTTCCAGCTATCCAGAGCTAAGCAGAAATATCATACCACTTCACTAAACATCCGTGGTTTATACAAAAATATAGATTTCCTTTAAGTGCTTTACTTAAGTCTTTGGTAAGTCATATTTACGTTATTATTGTTTATGTTCCGAGAAGTCAGTAGAAGGACAGCATTGTTGCAGTTTATGTGGTTTCATGATTCACACTTGATGAGGTTGCTATCAAATGAGGGAGAAGAAACCACTGACAAGTTTAGAGCTGTGCTGTGCCATAGGACGCGTGGCAAGAACACAACAGCACAGGCAGGTCGCGGTGGTTTCATAATCGGCATTTTATTTTCCCAAACATGTTTTTGTTTTGATCTTCTAAAATCATTCTGCCCAAGAAGGCATCATTTTGACCTGAAGTTTGGCTTTGCCGTGGCATGAGTGTGTTAATCTGGTTAAATATCATCACCATGCAGCTCATAACTGCAGATTGCAAGATTCGTTGTTTTGAAGAGGCTTCACTTAAATCCTCGACCAGTCCTAAATTAAAGTACAAGCAGAGGAAAAGTGGATCATAAAATCTCAAGGTGGCGGATGGTGCAAGAGGGAAGCATCTGGTTCTTATGATGATGTAATTGGGCAGATCCAGATTTGAAGGTTTGAACTCTGACCTTCCTGATACTGATTATTTTTTCCCCCCTGTGATGTCAGGAGTTTATTTATTGCATTGTCGCATTCTGTCTGCTTTGTCCAAATTTTGAGAAAGTACTTGGGAATCTCAAAGTGTGCACACAAGTGTGATGCAGTGGACACTGTCAGACCAGACAGATGACACTGGCACAGCAACAGTCCCGAAGTGCAACAACGTCTTTTGGGATCAAAATTGTTTTTTCCAGTTGTAACTACATCTTCTATTTATGCTGCCTCTCTGCTAAGGGTGGCTTCGACTCAGGAAAGATCTTAAGGCCCCAGTTTAGTTGTCTGAGTGCTGCTTTGGGGATTGACAATTGCCAAAGTTAAGTTGTGTGTTTGTTTCTCTATCTGCCCAAGGCCGATAGGAATCAACTGTGCTGATGGGTGAAGGATGTAGTAGAAGATGATTGTTGCATAGAGATGATTGTGGTGAATTTCTTGTGGTCAGCCTCTCTATGGGTTGTTAAGCAGGATCTGCTGCTGTTTCTCACCTTTTTTTGATGTCTAGTTTGGGCAGATCTGGACTACAGGGGAAACTTGCAGCTTGTCTGGCTGTACTGCTCTGCAAAATATTTGTTCCTTTTAATATTTCCAACTGTCCTGTTAGATTATTAAGCCTCTACAGAGGTCTCCAGAGCTCAAGCCTCATGCTGGAAAATTCCATTCAGAGTATGCTGTGAAATCCTACTCAGATATAAGTGCTGCTTTGAGTGTCTTCAGGGAGGATGTGGATACTTTCCTATAGCTTCTTTCTAAAATGTGTGTAGGTGTATTTGTGACTTTTCCCAAGGCTGATAAATCAAAGCAAAGATGCCAGGAAATTAATTTTAATCAGATGAAATCCAAACTGCTCTGAAGCTGGTTTCTACCAGCTCTACTGAGTTTTGGATCAAGCTACATAAGAAATCTTAAGCAATTCAATGTAGAGCATATAAAACTGCTGGTGCATGGAACTGGGACTTGTTTCTGAACCAATAAACTACCAGAAAAAGTCCATGATAGGAAGAACATCCCTTAATCCCTGTTTCTATGAACACGAAAGGAAAAGACAAGGAATTAGTACCAGGATAACTTTATAAAAGCAGGGCTAGATGACACAGGGCCTGATCCCTGAGCCTGTCAAGCGTGAGGCTTTTGGGTGACACTCAGCAACAGGAAAGGCAGAGTGGTTATGGAATGCTGGCCAGAGCTTAGGCCTGCACTGAGCAGTGGGAAGGGCAGGAAGAACTGACTTTTGTTTAACATTGGAGAAGGAGGCAGGCAGGGTCATTCAGCCTTCCCTTGCTAGACCCAAAACTGGAGGGAAGGGAAAGCAGGTCAGTTCTTGAAAACATTTTTGTTTTGGCTCTTTCCAACAAGATTCTTCAATGTGTTTATTATCATTTGGATGCTTGGGGATCACCGAATAGGGAGTTTTATCTTAGACTAAGTTCACAGGGCTTGGACTTTGCTCCTCAAATCTGGTGTCAGAAGCACTGTGCAGAGCTGAAGTGAACCATGATAATTTCAAGATTTTTCAAATCTCCTGTTTGATGTCTCCCTCTCCTCTGAGTTTTTTTCCTCCACTCGACAGAGAAAAACTTAAATACATATTTTTCTAAGAGATTGCTGTCTAAATTTTCCTTAAGTTAAACCATGTGTTTTGTTGGAAACGTTAGATATTTATCTGTTTTTTCTGTGTTTGTTTTTTTTTTTCTTTCCCTTTTATACTTTTACCCTCTCCTTAGGGACCCACAAAGCAAAACGCCAATGTCTCTTCCAGACAATGTTAGAAGGACAAGAGATAAAGCAGGGTTATATTTGCTTTCAGAAAAGTTTAAGATAACTGGTTGCCAAGCTCTCCATCTGTGTGGGTGAAGAGCAGTGGATGCAGAGCCATGCACGTCAGCTCCACGGGGAGCAGGCAGCAAAGCGGCTTCCTTGCTTCTCCAGGGAAAGTGGACAAACAGTGCAGACAGTAGCAGCAGGACTTGCCCATCTCTAAAAGAATTAGAGCTCTTAAAATCTCCTTTAGCAAATGCTTGCCTTTCTACCGATGAAATAAAGGGCCTTATTCATGTTCTTGGTGGCCATGAATTTGGCATCTTCCAAGAGCACGATATAATTTCTATTTTTAATAACTTGGTGCATTATTAGAACAAGGAGGAATATATAGTACGTAACAGACCAAGAATAGAGCAGCAGATGATATTTTCAGATCTAATTTTTCATTTCTGGTCACAGAATGTCTGGGAGTTGTCATAAGCATCATCTGCATGGCCATTTCCCAGTAGGAAAGAGTCAGGTCTCTGATGAATCTGCCCCTTCCCTGAAGGGTATTTTTGAATTGGAAATAAAATCCTCTCTGCCTTACTCATGTGTGTCAGGAGTAACTGAGCAGTTGTAAACCAGTCCTGTCCTGGGCTGTTCTCTGTAACCACAAGTTTCCTACACTCTAAAGCAACAATGCAGTCCCCTCTACTTTTTAGCCCAAGATTCATCCAGGAATCCAAAATCATGGTAGATGATAAATGTAAAAAATATCTGAGTGACCATTTCATCATCCTTCCTGTGTTTTGAGATTAAATAACCCTCATTCCCCACCAACACAAAAGCTATATTCCTGGTTTTTAAGAAAATTGTTATTTCAGGAAAATTCAGTTTTTCAGCAGTGTATCCACCCAGCCAGCAAGCTCTGTCTGTGCAGCTTTTATAAACAGGTATGTGTGGATTTCTAGAACAAGACAGCCAAAAACTGCAGTGACACTGGTGACAACACAGAACAGGAACTAAATTTAGTCCCTATGTAAAGGTGACATTCGGCTCAGTGGCACGGCTTGCTTTGGAATATTAAAAGTTAGCATGTGAGAAACTGCAGCTCACTAGTGGTGTAGCTTTGGGGATTATTGGGGAAAATATTAATTTAAGTAGCTCAGGACTTAATCCAGGGAGGTAACTTAAAAGGAGTTGGGAACAGCAAGCAGGAACCTAGCACTGCTGGAGAAAATGAAGAAACAGCTGGAGAACAGGGCCAGCCTCACTTTTATTGTGCACGGCAGCGAGTGGCATCAGGAATAAGTCAGGCAATACTGAACTCCTGTTCAGTTTGTGGGGTATATTTCCTGCTCCCAAAACCTGTGCTGTGATTGTCACCTAAATGATAGTTCATAGACAGCAGATAATCCTGTGGGAAACTTTTACTTTGCTTTGGAAGATAGAAATAGCAGAGTGAAACTGAACTTCAGTGCAGAGAAGAAAGGATTCAAGGAGGGGGGGGATGAATTAGTCTCACTTCACTGAAGCAAGTCATGCTACAGAGCTTTACTCTATCTGAGGAATGGGCTTGTGTAGGGATAAAATGATGGGAGTGTTATCATTCTGCCTTAAACTGCTGTAAAAGGAAGATTTTGTTTGTCGGAAATTTATGGTGGCATATAGGAGTGTTTATGTGAACAGCAGAAAGAAAAAGCTCATTCTGTAATATCCCGACCATGTGTGTTTGCTAGGCTTAGCTTGGTTTTCCCGTGACTGAATTTTAATTTTAGTCTACTCCCCCTCCAAATATCTGTTTTGTTCTCCCCCACTTCTGCTGGTTGCTGTGTTAAGTGTAGTGATGTATTATGAGAAGTGCCTTTGTAGCTCGTCTGTCTGCAAAGGACCATGTCCAAAAGAACAGAGAAAGTGATACACAGAGCGTGAAAATCCTGTGGAGATCGATGACTGTGTACACCAACACATGGACATGTGCATTTATAAAGGGAGGACAGGAGAAGCAGAGCAAGAAGTTTCGAACTTTGGTCAGCTGTGAGAACTGACTCTGTAATGCTTTTTGAGGCTCTTTGCATGTGTATCTTTGATTCTCTGCAATGAGTAACGTGCTTACAAGGGATTATTTCATCTCCCAGGGGACAGCCTGACCCCTCTCACCTCCCCTTATCGTGGGCGTGAGGAGCCACGGGGGAGGCGAGTTGTGTTTCGCCCTTCCCCGAAGGGTGTGTGCGGGGATGGACTCTGGCAGAGCGAAAAAAGCCCAGCAAAAAATGAATTCTCTGGCCCTCAGTGTGGCTGCCGAGTGTTTAATCTTGGCTCTGTGGCTGTGGGTGCTGGGCCTGGCAGCCCCTGGGACGGGGGCACGGCTGGAGGCTGAGCTTGGGCAGCGTCACCTGTAAATCTGTACATACCTACACCTTTTAATACCCCAGCTGCAACGCACCCAAAGGCACTCCACTGAAGTGTGTACACATTTATTAAGAAATCTTTATGTATATTTTACACCTCTTTTCCTCCTGCTTTAAATATCCTGATGAATATTTATTATATCCAATTAAATTTTAGTAGCATATTTGGTTGTCGGGAATAAAATCTTTATTATTATTTACATATTCTTTTGTTATTTGCATATCTTTATTTACATCTTCAGCTTTATTATTAATGCACACATACAACTTTTAAAGTAAAGACAAAGCCTTTGACTAAGAGGAAGCTTAAATGCAAGTGTTTACACTGCTAATATCTGCCAGAGAAAATATAGAACAGAAACTCATACCTAAACTCTCATGCTCAGGAAGAGACATTCCTATCATCCTGTTGCTATTCTCTTTTTTCCTTCACGATTAATTTAAAATATAGAAGGTTGGCATATGGAAAAAAATGTGAATTTCTGCATCTGATCTAGATCTATGCAATGAATGTCTAAGAAGCAAGCAATTTGTCAGGAGTTTTCAGACTAAAGTTCCTATAGCACATGGCTTGTAGGGAGCAGTGATTTACAATTCCCTGTGAAAGCTTTTCTGGGCTGAAAAGCTAATAGATGATGTTGCTATTTAAGTGCTAAGAGAATGTTTTCAGCCCTCAAAGGTTAGGATCAAATAAAAGTTGTGTTTCCTGGAACACACAAGGGAGAGGTTTTATCCTGAACTGATGTGTCTCTGTTATTTATCTGTTTGAATTCATTGGAAAATAAATGTTTTCACCAGGGAAATGTTTTATTTTAGTATGAAGAGCCATTGAACACATACATCTGCCTTGGTACAAAATTAGCTGTGATATTAAACTCGTGTTCAAAGGTATATTGGCAAACACTCATGTGGAGTCCAAAACCACTCGTTACTCTTGTTTGATTCTGCAAAGCTGCTGTAGGTTTTACATGTTAGTACCCACACAGCTACCTGGTGAATGAGAGACGGATTTAACGCCGTAGAGATGTGACAATTCCTTGAGGACTCTTGTGGCCTGTCTTGATATGGAGGTCTTAAGTACAATTTATGAATTCTGGTTGAAGTTATGAAGTTGCTGGTATGAAAAATGGGAGCATCCTGGATTGCTGCAGATAGTGAATCCATCATTTTCTCACAAGGTCTGTCACGTTCTGCAGTATAATGACCATGGAGAGCCACTCATCTTAATGCCTTTGTTCTGAACTGGGAGTCAGGAGAACAGATTTTCCCCCATAATGCCAGGAGAGGGAAATAAAGTCTTTGGTAATTTCTTGGACAGAAGCAAGAGGATGAAACATTTGTTGAAAAAGAAGTCATGGAGGAACAAGAAACACAGACAGAGCTCCAAGGAAGGAATAAATAATTTCCTAAGAGGAAAACCCAACCTAATGGCAGGACCCAGAGTAGACCAGAGAAAGTTGGCAAGTAGAGCTGAAAAACTCTCTCTGAAAAGAAGCCATGAGACAGCAGAAAAAAATCCTCATCAGCTAATGAGCTCAGATTCGTGTCCAAGGAATTCTCCAAAGTGCTGAGGAACCAGAGAGAAAGAAATAAATATAAGCATCGGGTCTTTTGTTTATGTATCTTTTGACTTCATGATAAGTGACAGGGATATTTTGTACTTGGACACGCATGAGGATGTGTAAAGGACCCTTGTGTTTAGAGTTTGCAACTGCTAATTCTAAAATCCTCTGGCTGGGGAGGATCCCCTGGTGAACAACCACCCACAGATGACACTGCACTCTCTCCCAGCAATGAGTTTCTATTATTTTCTTTCACTGTTAGTGTAGAGGGGACGATTTTTTGCCAGTGTCTGGCTTTCTATCACCACTGAGGAGCTCTTAGAGGGCAGAGCAATGGAGCACAGTTTGGGTTTGCTTTGAGCCCCTCGGTGCAAATTCTTTTTGGCAAACTGGAAGTCTATCTGAACCATGCCTTTTGCATCTGAAACAGAAGAGGTGGGGACAGCCTTCGTCACACGATTAGCTTCATTTTGTCACATTGAAGTCTCTGTTCCTTTGCTTTGCCAGTCAGACTGCACTGAACCCCGGCGGGAGGACTTGCAGCGTGTTTTTGAACTTGAGAAATGACAGAGACCTCCAGCACAGGGCGTAAAACATAATTCCTGCCACTTCATCTCTTTTCTGTGACAGTGTAGTGGAAAGCAGTGCTGAGCACACAACGCAGAGTCACTTTTTCCTGCCTCTGCAAGATGTTGCTTTAAAATTAGGTGAGATGCATCGATTTGAGAAAGCCAGGAGCGGGGCCCAGAGGAGGTGAAAGAAGAGATGCTACTTGCTCTGTTAGAGCTATTTACTGACCAGCTTTTATTTTCGTCTTTTATATTGCTGAGAAATTCATACATTGTATTTGCCTTTTGTGTACGGCTCTCAACAAGTATCTCTTTGTCAGCCTCACAAAGGGCAATAAACTCTGTGTTGCAAATAAGCCTCAGTAGCTGCTGGACATTATGACTAATTGTAATGCAGCATATATCCTTGAGGACTATAAACCTATATTAAAAGACAATGGTTGAGAGAAAAGCTATTGAATTGAGATAGTACTCATGTAACCCCATGGGGGCTCAACAGACAACAAGGAGGCCATTGATACCAGCTCTAGTACAAAAAGCCACACAGACAGAGAGTCATCCAAACCAGTATGGTGTGTGGATGACCACATAGTTCAGTTTAATGCTGCTTTTGTTTTGTTCTCACTTCGAGGCAGACAACACACACTGGAACATCAGAATTAGTTCTGTTTAGATTGCTGCAGAGGGAACAAGCGAGAAAATTAATGGAGCAGTGCCCCCCTCACCTTCTCTTGTTGTGTGCCAACGTGTCTGAAATCTGCCCAGTCGCAGGGTAAATTCTATAATAAAAGTGAAAGAAAACACTGTTCTCTTTCTTTTTCCCTAAAAGACTGAGAAATATTGAAGTTTCTTTTGCTATTTCTCTTTTTCAGTCTTTTTTTATTCCCTTTCATGTTCTGAATCAGTTTATGCCTAATGATAAAACAGATCTTCTGAAACTATCAGCAGAGTTTTCAGTTAGGATATGAAAATGTAGGCTGTCAGGGTTTAAAATGCATTGCAGCTGAGGGCAGAACTGCCCAGAAGCTGGGAGGGATTTCATGTTGAGGAATCCTGGCCTTGGCTCTCACCTCTTGGGGTGGTTTTATCTTGGGTACCCCAATATTGTATTAGTCACTGAATGAATTGCACTAAAAATTACCTCCGTCTCTAGAGTGATACTTGTTCCCTGCATAGATATAATTATTTAGGTTTTAACCTGTCTGTCTGTGGGCACAAAGCCAGTATTTTACTGAGACCTCTCTGAGATACAGATGATTCTTGAAATTGTGTTTCACTCTTTGTTCCAATATTAGGAACAAGAGTGTCCCTATAATTTAAAGATGACCAAACCTGTAGTTAGAGCCTACTTGATAGATTAATTAATGATAAACTCTACCCAGAAGAATCTCAATCTATTGCTTTACTACATTTTCAGGACAGCCAAGGAAGGATTTGTAAACAGAAGCAGAGCAAAGACCTACTTTCTTTTCTTTTTTTTTCATTGTTTGAGTTACAGATAATATTGTCTGTTAAATAGTTTTCCTAGGTATCCCCTCTGAATCACTCAGAAATCCTTTTAAATTCCATGTAAAGTTCTCAATTCTGAGAACACTCACCTCAGTCTGTCCCTGGGATGTATATTTCCCCTCTTCTTTATGTGCTATATGTGCTTTTCTTCCACCCCAATGGCTGATGTAGTTTTGTGTATTTGATTGCATGCTGTCCTGGTTGGAGACCTAAGTTTTGTTTAAATATTTTCCCCTTCTCCAGTAAGTCTCCTGGCTCTGAACATCAGTGGCATCTTCATGGCTTCATTAGAAGTGCAATATTAACTGCACTGAGAATAAGTCTTGGTCTACATTTATAAGTAAAGCAGGGCTGAGACTGGTTGTACCTGTTTTTGTAAACATGATCCTGTGTGCAGAAGCCCCTGCAATGAGAGCTGCCTTCAAAAGTTTGAGCATTATTTAATTTCAGCCGCGGGATGAGGATTGTTCTCGTTACTGATGACTGATAAATAACCAGTGTTTGCTCATGTATTGCAAACAGGTGATGCACTCTGGCAGTACTCTTGTTTTGGATTTTCCCACCAAAAGGGAGCTCATTGCAAGAAGCTGACTGTCGTAGAAGTGAAACTATGCGAGTGACACAAGTACACCAATAACTTTGATTTTCAACAGGTTACTCATTTGTGCTTCAGAGCATTTGGTGAACCAAATGTCAGGAGTTCTTCAGCTTGTAGTGTCCGTTCAGGAACGTTTCCTCCCATGGCCTGTGTGCAAAAAAAACCACCTTTGAGTGCTTGTTCCTGGTTTTGTTGTTTTGGGTTTTTTTTTTTTCAAGAGAATAGGCATTTTAGTATGAAGCCTGAGGGTGGCATTTCAGAGGTTGAAGCACAGTGCCTGGCTGGGTCGTGTGCTCGCTCTGTCCCTTGGGCAGACAGTTCCCACCCGGTGTCTGTGACACCGCTCAGTGTGAAGGCTCTGACACGGACCCACAGCCCCGCAGCACGGCCCTGGTCCCTGCCTGGCCCCCTCCCCTCCAGTAGTTCTTTTTTCTCTCTTCTTTTTTTTTGTCTCATCTGCTTGGATTTAAATTTTTCAGGGCCTTTGTAAGTACAGTTGCTGTTGCAATGGGTGTGTAACTGTTGCCCAGGACAGATAATTCATTTCTTCCAGCAGATTTACTCAAGCCCCATGCAGGATCCTGTTTTTCTCCCTCTTTCCTATCACCTTTTTTCTCTTACCGGATGCTTCTCATTCTCTTCATACCGTTCTTTTTAACTTCCCCCCAATGTGATTTTATTCCTTTCACAGGATGATTTTTTCCTGACTGTAGTTTTTCAACAGTGTCTGTGTAGCACCTCCATCTGCTTTTATCCTGTGAAGGAATTGCCTCTAAAGAAACACCCTAAGTGGGAATTATGCTTTTATTGGAGCCAATATTTTACCCAGTGAATTAGTCCCAGTGGAATGAATAGGACGATTTGCATGCTTAACATTAGGCACACTGAAGTCCTTCACTAAATCAGGTCTAATGTGCACATTGAACTTCCCCTGACTTAGGAGAAATTCTGCAGTCCAAGAAACCTGTGATTTAAAGCTACCATGTGAAAACCTGGGTATGTTGTGGCCAGTGCCAAAGCTGACTGTGGTGTCTGTGGAACCAGGGTGATACCTCGGCTGTTGAGTCCTTAGACAAATACCCCAAGAACACAAAACCTGCAGTCAGGAGCCGTCCAGCAAATGAACCCTATCTTGTATTGAAGGATTTGGTATTTCAGGAGTTAACCTACAAATTCGAGCACAGTAATTTCGTATGAATTTCACTGCTGCCTTTTTCCTGTTAAATAAATTTGTTGCTTTTTAAACTGACTTCAAGAAAGAATAAGAGGGGAAAAAAAATCCACCTTTTAGTTAAATTAGCTTAAAGCAAACAAACTAAAACTTCTCAATATTGTCCAATGCAATTCATTATGCTGGTGCAGTGCTCTTTTTTTTTTCCTTCTTTTTTTTCCCCTTTTCCATTGCCTGAATAATGTTCTTTGAAGACTACATCATCAATAAACCACTCTGGTGAGGTTTAGAGGGCCTAGAATAATGAATAACAATTAGGGTATTTAAAAGGTAATATTTTTTCCTGCAATTTGGGAATTGATTTATGAAGTTGGGGATTCTCCAATTTCATCAAATAAATGGTTTCTTAAACCAATTCTTCTTACCGTCATGGTAACACCTTTAGATCTGGCGCGGTTAGCAAGCTTTCTTGCCAACTTATTGTTTTTGATGCAAATGAAGCATCTCAACTTGCACAATTAACAGAATTCCTGCCTAAAAGTGTTATATACTTTCTACAGCCCAGTTAAAGTAGCACAGTATCAGTTTTACAGTGAGAACTATCCTGTTGGGTTTCATCTGCGTGATGTTACACTTATTTTTGAAATTAAAGCCGTGGATATTTTTCCTCATGACATTTCTTGAAAATGTGTTGGAATTTAAAGGCCTGATGAGCACACCTCAAATGGAGCCGTGTAGTGAGCCTGGATAAATGAGTAAAAGGTCAAAGTCCTGCTTAGCAGTTCGGAAGAACAATAATGCCAAAACCAGTCAGTGAAATCAATGAGTGGATGTGTAAATAAGACGGAACAAAGCAGTTGGAGTGAGGGGGTAGGATTGTCATAATCACCCCAGTGACAAAGAAGTGTCCACATCCTTAAAAACAGCTGTGGAGAAGCCCAACCTGGGCAGTCACTGAATCTCAGGCTGCCTAAATGACCTTCATCTCCAGCTCAGTGCCAGTGAGCTTTGATTCACCTTTAAACAACCAGCCCCTGGGATGTTTCCAGTTTCTTGCTGGTGGGTCTCCTAATGGAATTAAACTATAATACCTTGCACTCTGGTAGGGCTGAATGTATGGATAAAAAGATGCTGAGGTAATAGTCTTTTTTACAGATCCTTAAGCCTCTTTGGAAGTACAAGCCAGAATAATATTTTCCAGAGGCTCTAACCTCTTTGGTAGAACAAACTCCCCAGGCAGAATGTGTAAAGTTTTGAAAAACATGAAAATATCCCCTTCAACCCCAAGAAGGGTGAACAACACGACTTGTAGGAAACAAATATTTAATGCACCCAAAAGTATTGCTAATAGTACGTTGCAAATAAAATCTGTTTCTTCAGACTTCCCCCCTCCTTGTGTTGGATGGTGTATTGAACAGTCACCCTTTTGCTTATCCTCACACTGCTGATTATTTTTTTCCAGTGGAGAATTCTCAGCCTAGATGGTGTGTTGGTAATGCAGAAGAGTGAGGTGGAGGAGGAAAGATGTTCGTGGAATTTCCCAGAACTGAGGAGCAAGGGTGACATCTCCCAGAATTCTTTCACTGACCCCATGCTTAGGGATCACCTCACGGTATGCTGGTCCAGCCCCTGGGCTAGTGGTTGACTGCTCCTTTGTAGCCAGTGTAGAAGAGCATGAGAAGCACCACCTCAGTGTCTCCAGGGCGCTGAGTGTGGATATTCATGCCCTTTCTTATTAAAACTGACTCCTACAAGGATTCATAAGATTTCTCGTACTTCCTTTGTTGTTGTTTTCCTTTTTCTTTTTTTTCTTTTTTGAATTAGGAGGCAACACCAGCTTAAAGTTAAGTATACAAAGCCAGATATTTAATTTATATTTGCTTGTTATGCCCTAATCCTACCCACTATTTAGACTCATGAATACATGAGCAATTAAGTTCTGGGTCTTTGTGAGCATTTCGGGGCCCTTTGGAGTATTTTAATTCCAGCTCACTTTGAGGTACCAAGTGTGATATCTGCAGTGGGTTAGGGCAGGCAGTGCTGATTAATTTTGAAGGATGTGTTTGGTAGAAATTGGATATCCGTGGCAAGAGTCCTTTGAATCATCTTGGTGGAGTAGCTGGCTGGTCAGACACAGGCAGGGGATTCTGACTCGCCTTTTTGGGGGCTGAGGTACACCTAGAGCAGGCTGAACTGAAGGGGGTGACTCCCTCATTTCTGCTCAGTAGGATGCAAGGAACCACTCTCAGGAATTCGATGGGAACCACAAAAGGAATAGAAAATAGAAATATATTTTATTCAGCCAGGACTCTGTCACTGTGTCTTGGAGAAAATGGGACAAATGTTTGGAGATGCCCAGTAGGAGAGGAATGTGTAGAACTGCTAAATCAGATTTTTCAGTGTGGCACTAGATAGGTGGTCTGGAGAGTAACTAACTTTGTGCTGGCTGAGACTGTTTTCACACATTCAAGCTTGTGTTTTCAGAAAGACGAAAAAAATTAAAACACTTTTCATTCTGGAAGTCTTTTCAAATGCTGTTGCATAGAGAAATGGTATGGATATCACAGTATTTATGAATCAACAACTTTAAGGAGCTTAAATATGAAAAACAATATCTTTTTTGTTACTTCTAAAGTATACTGTTTGAAAAGCAAAAAGCTTGTTTTCCCCACTACAATTCTATAGACTGAATATCTGTCACTGCTTTTCATCAGATCAGCCTGGAGCTACTAAACCCTAATACCCTCAACAGACAACAGCCACAGTGCCAGGGAGGGATTGCCTGGGCTGCAGCTTCCAGAAACATGTGAATCACCCCAGCACTGTGCAGCTTTTTGTGCCTCTCTTGCAATTTCAGCAGGAAAATAAGAGTAATTAGAAAGCTCCATTTGGCACCAGTGCTGCTAGTTTGAAAGTGACCTACTAAGCTGCAAACCGTTCTCCCCCCCTCCTCCTTTCTTCTGCACCCCACTCGAAATCTACGTCTAAAATCTGGTCATCTCTAGCGTGGAGCTGAGCTGCTGCACTCCATGCACATTCCTGTTGTGTTTAGAAACTGTTGATAAAAGATCTCGCAATGTTTATGTTGGACAGATCTATGTATGTCAATACTGCCATGTCCTCACTGCTGCCAAATTCTGTCTCTTTTTATTATTTTGATATATGGTGGGTTATTGTAGAGCACTTGCTTCTGTACTTCTTCAAATGCTTGAGTTATTCCATAGTTCCTCTCTGAGAGTCATTTGCAGCAGCTGTGACATTACTCATCCCTTAACCTAATTAGCTGGGTTTATTTACTCTGGGAGAAGGGAAGCACAGCATGGAGAGCGAATCGTGGTCCGGCCCATCCTGCAAACTCCACAGCAGAGGTGTGCCAGAGGAGACTTCGTGAATCTGTCTTGAGAGGTCTTTGCTGCTGGAGGGGGACTGTGGTTTGGTTGCTGCTCTGTGGAGGGCTGTCCAACATCTCATTGATATAAATAGAGCCGTGGGGAGAGAGACAGAGAAAGATGAAGTAGCTGACTCGATGTTTGACTGATGGGCCAATGTAATGAAAGTTTTGCAATCTTTTGTAAGCAGGAGTAATAGGATAGCAAAGGAACACTGGGGGATCCATTAGATTTGCATACTTATAATCCATCACAGCGATGAAATTAATTCAGTTGTATCTTACTGCATGTGCTGCCATGTGAGGCAAAAGTGGTAGAAATGAATCTAAGGTATGGATTTGTCAGTATTTCAAGCATTTATATGTAGCAAGTATGTAAAGCAGTTCAATATAGAAGTGATTGTTTAAATGGTACAAAAATGGAAAGATGTCTCTCCTGAAAAGAAGTAATATTTTGATTTAATGCTGTCTGATCAGCACAATAGTCTTTAAATATAAGAATTGGTGGTCATCTAAATATCCACATTCAGACCTACATATTGATTTAGATTTCTAAATGTACCCAGCTCCCCCAGTCAAACTTTGGATGATGAAAATGACATACGAGTTTTTTCTAGCTATAATTACAATATTTGTTTATTTTGAGGTAGATTTAATGTGCCATATAATTAACTGGTGCAGAGAATTAAGCTATAAAGCATACTATTATCTCTCAGGCTTTTTCCAGGGCTATATGAGATTGTCACATATGGCACTGGTTGTTGATAACTAACCTAATGAAATGATACCATCACACAGAGGCTGTTTCTCAGTATCCGTTCCCACTGATAAGAAGTTATCTGTCTTGATATTGATTTGACATCTATCTGCTTCGTATGTGACTTTGGAAAGTAATGACTGAGGTTGTACTGAATATTCAGAGATAAATTTTCAGATGAGCGAGGGACCAGCCTTCCCATTTCTCAGAAGCTTTTTTTTCTCTGCCTGTTAATGAACCGTGTGTGCAGGCATTAGCTCTGAGACAGCTTTTCATGATTGAAGATCAGATCAGCTGAGGGCTAATATTTGTGCTTGCGATGCATCGCGTGGAGGAAACCAAGGGTGTAAGTACTGATGGAAGTTTGGCAAAATGAGGGGCAGCTTTCTAAAAGAGTCAGGCTGGAGATAATGCTCCTTTCCTTAAAGTACAGCTTGATTTCAATGGAGCAACTCAACGAGCTGAAAATTATGAGAAGTGCCTTGCTGTCATTGACCATCCCAGTGGGGATCTGGAGCACTTGGAAAGGAAGGACCTGGGCTGACTTTGCAGGATGAGCAGGCCATTTGTCTGTGTGCAGGCCAAAACAGCAGCAGAGGGAACACAGAACGTGCAGGTCCATGACTGTGTGTGAATGGGGCTGGGATAGGGGAAAAGATGTCACTTTTTGGGGGTCTCTGTCGTTGCCAGGTGTACTGGCATGGTGCCACCTGCTGCCAAAGCGGAGACAGGAGAGGTGCCAAGGCACAGCCAGGCTGCCTGAGCTTGGCCCAAGGGACAGCAGTGTGGGGATGTGTGCTGCGAATGCAGCGCACACAGAATTCCTTTCTTGCGTTGGCTCCGTGGGCCGGGCAGGAATCTGGTCGCATTGCTTCCCCTGAATTTGCCCAGAGTGCCTTTGGAGGGTGACAGCTGCTGCTTTCACTCCTTACATGCAGTCATATCTGTCAAACAATCCCGAATACCTCTGACTCTGGTACAGCGTGTCAGGAGTGCGGGGTCTCCCATAAGGCAGAGCTCTAACAAAAACACCGGGAACACGAAACCCTCTAAGTCAGTCAATGTGATTTTATCACATGTATTTATGCTGCCTGACAGCCAGCAGTGAAAGAGAATGGGAGTGAAAAAATCCTACTGAGGGCAGTACAGGGTAAACAGCATCCCTGTTTAGGTGAATTGTCCTCTGGAGAAGCCTGTGGAAAAGCCTTGGTAGAGCAGCTCCAGCCTGGGGTGAGTCTGTCACCAAGGCCACTTGGTGCAGTGGGAGCAAAACACTCTGTGCTGAGAACCCTGTCCTTAGGGCTCCTTAGGGAGGAGTTTAGTCTGGATTGCCACGAGCCTGAGCCCAAGGACTTGTCAGGGTTTGTGGCACTCCATGTGCGTCCCTGGAGTACATCCTCTGGTCTCCAAAGGGATTTGTGTGCTCCACAACCACCTGTGCCATGAGCCAAAGCATGGTGGGTGAGGAAAGTTGAGAGAAGGACTTCAAGAGTGCTTCCCTAATGCAACCTAAACTACTAATGAGGGCGTGTTGTTTGGAGTTGGACAGAGGGGATTGGGATCCCCTCCTCTGGGTTCATATCTGGTGTTAACAACATCCCGAGGGGTGAATAGGTGGTGAATGTTTGCATCAGCTCCCACAGCGCTGGTGCCACGTTAGAGAGCTCTGCTTTTCAGTGCTCTCGTTAGCTCTGTAACCTTTCTGAACTGCCTTTGCCCAGCCTGCTGCATGCTGCATTCTTTCCTCAGTCCATTGCATTTTGTTTCTGTATTACACCATTTTTTTAGTGTTTCCATATTTATGAATTCATCCATCTACAATAACAATTACAGTTGGAATGTTTACTTTGCCTGATAACATTTACAGTTCATCTACTGGGCAAATACTTGTTATTCTTTGCTTATTTTTTTAAATATATATTATTAGAAGAGCTTTTATAAAATTTAATTCATTCCCCCCAAATATGTTCCATTTCACACAATTGGCAGGAACAAAAAAACAAATCAGAACAAAACAAAGCAGCCTCATCTTCCCCAAAGAAAAACTAAAAGAAAGAAAAAAAGAGAGTTGAGGAAGGCACTAGAATGATAAAGACATAACTAAGGTCTAGCATTTCACTTTAATTCTTTTTCTGACGGTTTTACATCACCAGGTGGAATTATGAGTGACTTAAGACCCCATTCGGTTTTGTGAGAAAAAACACAGGGCTGATGTTACCCTGTGTGCCAGATCAAGTGCTTGGTGCCCACGGGCTGTTCAGCAATGATGTTCATTACAGAGAATCCCTGATCCAAGATGTGAATCACAGCAGCCTTGGAGAGGCTTTTTTATGTAGACACAGAGGTGTTTGGCCTTAGTGCATCCAAGAGCCTCTGCCTGGCCCCGTGCTGGGAAAGGAGAGGGATAATGGGCTGCTGGTGCCCATGGAAGGTCCCACCTCCAGCCACTGCAGGAAATGCCAGAGATTCCTCTGGGACATGCAGTGCCTTCTCTGCTGGCCCTGACAGCCCCCTCGCCCAGCTGGGGTTAACTCTGACCTGCGCAGCGCTGTCCCCAAAGCACCAGGCAGGGACCATGCTGCCACAGAGGCAAACACGGGCATTTTGTTGCCTGTGGAAGAGTTCTCCAACTGAGGAGCAGCTCCACAAAGCAGAGTGTGCACTGCCCTGTCCATCCTGGTTCAGTGAAGTGGTTAATGCTCTGTGCAGTGCATGGGATTTATTTTGTGCAGATAGCTGAGGGACTCGGTTTCAATGTGCACTGGAAGGATATTGGCACACGTTTTTGGACTGCACTTTGCTCTCTGCCTTGATGAACTAAGCAGATACTGTACCATGAAAGGGAAGAGGAAGCTGAAACTTGGAATAATGTCCCTGTTTGTCTCACAGCGTGCTGCTGCTCATGATGTTGAGTTGGCGCCAGTCCTGCTCTGCTTGGAGAACACAGCCGTAGGCTCTGGTTGTGGGAGGATGAGCCCGTTGTTATCTGGCAGGGCTGGTGAGAAAGGAAAGGAAGGTTGATTCTGGCCAGATGGGAGATACTTTCCCAGTGTGAGAAAAGCGTGCATGGAGGCAGATTATGTTCTGAACAAAAGAAGCGAGCGAGAGCCCTCCAATTGGTGTGAGGGAATGAGGAGTGGGACAATAGGTATTGCCAGGAAACACCTGGCTTCAGGAGGAAGCTGAGGGGACCTTCCAGTGAATGAAAACTCTTGTTGTAAAATGTGTTTATTGACGGTGAATAAAGCATGGGGCAAAGAGAGTCCAGCCCTTTCTGAGAAGATGGGAAAGTCCTTCCTCTGCACTGTGGCTTAATTTCAAATTAAAATATATGTCTCATATATGTATTCTTTGGGGTTGGATCAGTCAAGAAACTTCCGTGTGTTAAGACAGAAATTTGGGGGAACAAGCTTGTAGGGAGGAGCCCAGAGCCTGTACATTTGAATGCTGGAAGGAGTCTGCTCAATACCTTTGGAAGTGAGGTTTGACTGATAGGAGAGAACAAGACCTGAATGTTCATCTCACCTGGAAATGTTACTGCACTTATGAGCAGACAGTAGTAACAGAGGAATTACCTACTCAACGCAGGCTCAGCAGCTCTGCATTAAACTTCTAGAGGATAGTAATAATAGTGAAGAAAACCTCCTTAAATGAAAAGGTGTGAAAGAATGCAGATAAGAAGGTGCAAAACTGAGATAAGCAAAGTAAAAGTGGAGAACAAAAGGGAGGATTTCCCAAGAGGTTAAAATAATAGCAAAGTCTGGCAAGTACAGAACCAAAGGGTCAGCAGAGAGGTGAGGGGACTGGAAAAGAGGGTGAGTGCAACCCTTGAGTGACACAGGCAGAGAGTGCAGGGGAGGCTGGGCTGCCCAAATGTCTGCAACTCCAAAGTGGCTGGAGTCAGCCTTAAGGTGGGGACATCCAATACAGAAATTGTCTGTGAACTCTCTTTAGTCTTTTTCATCATGGACTGAAGTTTTTACTTTCCCATTTTTACCTCTCTCTCTTCCTCTCTATTGCTTTGAGAATTTCTGATGGTTTATATTTGCTCTGCTTTTATTTGAAAATGAATAAGGAAACAAAAAGGGAAATGATTTTCGTTTCCCATTGCATTTTGACAGGGCAGTGAGGTAGATATGGAATGGGTACCTCCTCACCTCTACCATGATTTTCCTTTCAAACTAAAAGGACTCTTCCTACATCTCTGTTTGGAGGTATAATCCAGAATCAATTAAACTGAAGATTATAGGCAATGAAAATCATCTCCATCCAATTCTGGATGAATAAAGTCAATTTTCCTGCTCTGCCTGCACTATCAGAGATCTATATTGGTGGGCATTGCCACAATCCACATGGTTTTCATCACTGCAAAGAAGTTAAATCCACCATGTCTTTACCATGCCAAATAATAACAAGAAATCATGCTTTAAGTATGCACCTGTGTAAGCTATTTTTATGAGACAAAAAGGCTTCCTGGTCCCTTGTGGGATCATTTATATGATGGAAATAAGAAATATGGTATTGTTTGGCTGGGAGGATATAATTCCTTAATTACCTGAGGCATGTCTGAGTTATTTTGGAAAGGTTGTTATGAACAGCATGGTATCAGCTCTGCGACTGTAAAGAACAAGAACCAATAACGTAAGATCCAATTTGTTCTGGCAAATAACAACCTGGGTCAAAAGGGTTGGGGGGGCAGTAAATTGAAGAATTTAGCCAATGGCAAAGTACTCAGATTTTCTTTCAGAAAATACAGTTTCAGCAGTGTTGATGCTGAGGTGCTAAAGGTAATAAACTGGGGGATAAAATAATGGGGGTAAAAGAAGTGGTGGTGCAGATGGTGCTGGTGCTGGAGGGGAAGAAGTGCTGCCTCCTTCCCAGCAGGATGGCTGGGCTGCTGCAGAAGGGCTACTGAGAAAAGACTTCATCCCTCTGCTTTTGGGTGGTTTCTTTCTTAGTTGATTTTTTAGTTGTTTCTCTGGAGGGTTTTGTTTTGCTACCCAAATATCTCTGTATATTGATAAATTACACCTGTTGGGAGTCAGATTTTACCTTCAGGAGTTTCTGACAGTTCTGAAACCTCTCTAGAAATTGGTTTAATTCATTTTAGGGACTGTATGGGGTTTGCATGCTCCACATTGCTCTGGCAGAGTTCTTGACAAAGGTGGATTAGGGAGAGTTTGGCTGTGCCATTCCTTTCTGCTACTGAGAAAACACTCCTTTGGGTTTGCCCAAACAGCTTTGCCTTTCTTGCCTCCCATTATTTTATATTTTTGTCTATCAGTTCATCCTAAGACAAACCTTACTTGTCCATGCAGCAGTAACTTCACCATGGCCGTCATGTTTTGTGCAAGAAAACGGTGAAAAATAAAGTCACCTTTGGTCAAGATATGATTCTTCCTAATGGGAATTCAAAATGAGGTTTCAAAATTGTGGTAGAGGACTGTGGACAGAAGAGTTTGTTTTAAGTGTTTCCAGTGATGGTATGACTGAATATATATGATTTCTTTCTTTCTTTTTTTTTTAAAAAGAATTACAAAACTATGAATTTGTGATGAAAGGCTTGATGGCTTTATGAATAAGTGCTAGTTGATGCTATTTAAGTAGGATTCAATTAAATCTTCATAAAATGAACAGAGTGAAAAGGCTTGACATGAGCTGAGGCCCAGGAAGGCAAATTGCCATGTATGAACTATTCCATGGAAATCAGATTACTTTTCATAGCTGCAAAAATGTGCTTAGCTTAAACATATTGGGCCAAATTCTGTTCTCATTTATGCATGTGTAATATGGAACTAAGTGCAATATTTGGGTAAATCTATTTCAAATAATTAGTTGATAGTCTTGGAGGGAAAAGAAACCATTGCTAATTTAAATATTGGCATATTCTGTTTTTCAAACAGATGTTCAGACTCTTATATTTTGGCATCCTAAGATGAAAAGATAGTGCAAGAGGGTTTTTATGGAGACTGTCAAAGGAAATGAGAAAACTCTTGGGCCAAAATTCAAACAAGTTCTATACATAGTTGCCCACAAAATTTCTGATCCCGGGAGCTGTGGGGAATCCCACTGACTTTAGAAATTCCCTTCTCCATCACAGTTTGTGGGATTGAGGCTCGACAAAACCCAGCATGGTTGTCCTGGCTCTGTGAAGGTAGATGGCAAAATGCCTTTGGCATAAGCAAAGTCAGACCTTTCACTATTATCTTTTTCAGAGACTGAATTAAACCCACCTCCCTGCCTTTTTTGGTTTTTTTTTCTCCCTGAGCGAGTTCAATCTCTTGTTATTTTGCCAAGGTTTTAATTTGAAATCTGAAGTAATTTTTTACCTTGATATGCTTATATAGCTTTAAAATCTACAATAAAACAGAGTAGGTATGTTATTGCCAGAATATGGATCCAAGGCAACTAATTCAATTGAAAATAAATCTAAAATCTTTCCTCTATTGATTATTTATTTTAACCAGTGGGTATCCTTGTTCTGCATTTATCCCCAACACTTTTAAATACAATAAAACCCCTCTGAAAGTAGCATTAAATTCTCACTCTTCTGAACTCGTTTTTAAAACTCCATTATCATTTACTAGAACAACAATTTCCCTGGTTGCTTTTAAATTCTCTAACTTTATTTTTTTCCCCATTACAAAATTCTTTAGCATTAGGAAAACATTAAGCCAGCTTCATGGGATGCTGAGATACAGTAATGCCAAATGATTTGCCCAAATTATAGTGACAAAGTTTCGTGGCATAATGGAGAGTAGAGTTTCTCTCTTGAACTCTCAGTCCAGCCTCATAGACCATCTTTCCCTTTTCACCTGTTATTCAAATGAGAATATACTGAACCAGAACCACTCTGGGTTAAAATATCAGTAGTCCTTTCATTCCAATTATACTCTGATACAATAATACAGATATCAGCAAAGTGGCTTCTTATTTACTGCAGGATAAGAGAGAAGACCTATAGATTGAAAAAATATAAAAATCCGTTTGTGTCAATTAAAGATATTTACACTATGAAGCACATTATCAACATGTAGTAATAATGGAAAATGAAATCTTACCACTCATCTCCCTTCCCGTGGAAATTGGTATTCAAATTTCTATTTATACAATCCCTTAAGATTTCCCCAGCTTTTGCTTTCTCTGTAGCCTGCCAGTGAACACATGTTTTTCTCTAAGTATGGTGTAATCAGAAATGAATATAACAAGGTAGGGGACATGCAGGATTAAATTGCATGACTTCAGCTTGGCTGATGTGGCTTCTATTTGTTTCAACTGTTGCTCAGATCTCTGTATTTTACCCTCTGGGAAAAAATGGCCTGGAAACAGCCCCAGAATGGTTCAGAGAGTCCAGGGAGATTGAAATATCTTCAACCAATTTCTGTCACCTTGAGTTTTTTTCATACCATCCACCTGCATGTATAGAGGTTGTACTTTGTTTTTAGCATTTCTCTGTATACATTTGTCTTTAAACCTAAATCGCCTCCTTTTTAATGCTACATTATTTACCTCTTCCCCTCCACTAGAGTGAACATATGCTTTACTATCTCTTCCTAACTGCTATATTTTCATTCATTTTATGGACTGTGGTAAGGTTTAGTGTCATATAAAATGTCTGGCTAGTTCACCTCTAACCAAGATAGCCAAGATAAAGTCAAGCCGTGCTCCTGCCAGTCTTTCATTGCCTTTTTGGTGCCAGATTTTCAGAGGACTCTCCATTTCAGATTCTCCATTTGGGCTGAATTTGTTGGTTCCCACATGCAAAGTAATGCAGAGGTCTTCAGAAGATCTTCAACCAGATGCTGAAAGCTTCACTTGACCTGCTGACGTGAACTATACAAGCTTTGGATTCTCGTTGCTAATCCTGTTTTATCTGGGGCAATGGACAGCACAGAAGGTGGACAACTCACGATTATTAGAAGATTCAGGATGGATTTATCTTCTGTAAGAAAAGCTGGCCCCTGCTGAGTGGCCAAATCCATTTTTAGAGCTAGTAATAATAAAAATAATGCCAGTTTGGCAGCCCAGCATTGCACCAATTAATTCATGTTGTCTTCCCTGAATTAGTGGTGTCCAATCAAAATTTAAAAGCTAAAATGTCAATATTTAATTTCAGCAGTCTCAGCTGAAAGGATTTTTTCTGCAACTTTTACATGAAATGTAATCCAAAGTCTTTTGTTCAGATTGAGTAAGCACCCAGCAAAACACCAAAAAACAAACCCCTCAGCTACTTTTGCAGATCCACAATGAGATAGAGCTCTTGGATTTGGAATCTCCACAGAAGTTGACCCCAACTGAAGTTGGAGTAGGTGAGGTGCTGTGTGCCAGCCATGGAGAGATTTAACAGAGGTTTCAGATGTGCTCAAAGGTTTTCCTCTGCAATCAAAGCCCAAGAAAATATTCCAGTGATTCAAAGCAGTCGGAGACTTCTCCATAGCTGGTGGAATTCTCAAACATGCAGTTGTGGCCATCTTCCATCCCCTTCGTATGACTCAGCCAGCGTAAAAGTGCAGCTAACTGGGGAAAAAATAATCTGGCTCAGGTTTGGTTTGGAGAAGAACCCTTGAAAGTAGATGCTTATAGGAAATTAATCTGAACCATCCTCATTTCTTGGACCTATAAATCTGGGCCGTAAATTGTTCAAGAAGAGGTTTCTTTATAAGATCTCCAGGCCTTATTACTTCTCAGTGGGATACAAACTGTGTGGAAAAAAAAAAAAACCCCAACAACCTGCTTTGTTTAGGTATTTTGGCACTTTGCCATCTTGTTTTAGAATATATAATGGGTAGAATTTAATGGAATTTTTCTGATCTGCAGTGCATTCCGAGTTCCTTTTATGTCTTGGGCAGTGGCTTGGGGAAGCAGTGTTTGCTTCTGAACAGTTTTCACGCCCCCATGCTGCTTTTCTTTCTGCGGAGGTTGTGAGTGCGGAGCACGCGTTCCTAGGTGGGAATCTGACAGGCACAGTGACTAAATGGACAATTCCAGCACTTCCAAACTCTCCTGTTATTCAGCGAGAGAGAAGTCTCTACTGATTAGGATCAGGCTGGTCCATGACAAAGTTGAGGAGTGGCTTCTCTCAGGAATACATTAGTCAGTGCAGCAGCAAAGCCCTCAGCCCGGATAGCGGAGAAAGCGTACTAAGGCAAGGGCAAAGAGTGAAAAGGGTGTTTTGCTCCTCTTTAGACAAGATCATACCCCACTTTCTTCTGTAGACTGCTTGGTTACTGCAGTCCATCTCACTCTGTGCCATTGCCAGGTCTCTGCTCTCCCATCTGCAGGGAGTGACAGGTCAGTGATTTGCTGTTTCTGCAGTTTTAGGATCCCATGAATTCTTGGGTGCACATTGCCTAATACTCAGAACTAAGTAACTTGTTGGCACAATGGCATCTCTTGTGCTGTTCCTTCACCTGCCAACTTTCCCCTAGCACAGGCAAATGCTCTCTCTCCTTCCATTAATGCACAAAACAAGACTTTTAGAAGCTGCCAAGAGTCCCCTATAGGACTGAAGGACTTGGATGTCACACGGCCTCCTCTCTGGCTGCCCAAGATCAACAGTAACCTTACTGTATTTCCCCACCTTGATGAAAGGCAGCTCACAAGATTAAAATAACAGGCTGCAAAAGCAAATGCGGTATTATACCACATTAATCCTCTGACACAGCATTCATCCAAGTGCCACAATGGCTGTGGTACTCCTGTACAGGCATGTGATTCATTCACCATTATTTGCCATAATTATCTTGCCCAGAATTAGAAAGGATTAAATGAAACTTGGTGGTCCATGCACTTAAGAGAACAATGGAAAAGAATTTTAAAATAAGTGCTCCTAATCACCTTTGTTAAGCATTTTCCCATAATCTCTGTTTTTAACAGGAATTTATTGCAGTAAGTGTTTGTTCGCATCCATTTGTCACCAAACATTAAACACGTCTTTGAGTTGCTCATGATTTATCTTGATGTTTTGAAAGAATGGCCATGTGGTTTGTTGTGTACTACAAATTATAATGGTTATAAAAATTGCAAATTACCTCCCTCTGTGATGTACATTTCTCTTCGATGGAACTTATGGAGATTGGTCATAATGGAGACGCTTAGACCAAACTCTGATCACCATTGGTTTTGGTGTAAATCTGGAGTGGTCTCACTGAACTCAAGAATTTAAGCTGGTCTACTTCTGGTCAGCTCAAAAAAAAAAAAAAAAAAAGGAACAAAAAAGAGAAAGAAAAAATATATATTTGAGCTGTGTGTTCCTTTTCTGATTCACATTTAAAAAATATTTTTTCTACCAGAAATGACATTTAGAAAGCAAGAGGATTTGAGATGACTATAGCATATTTGTTTAAGAACTGGATAGATCAGAGGATCTGAAGAAAATAATTCTTAAGTCTATATACTCAGTGACTATGACAATAATAAAAGTGAAATAGATGTTCAAATATGGAGATTAAAAATATGTCAGGACCAAATTTTTCATTTCGCTTACCAGTTTTGTGTTAGAGATACAAGGTTCTGAAGTACAGTTCTGAGGTGATTTGGGGATCTGCAGTCAAGGACTAATCATCTTGACTGTTTTAGAACACCAGGTATGTAATTGAGAATTAAATATCTTTCCCCCTCTGTATTGTTACACACCTGCATGAAATGAAGAAAAAATAACTAACTGAGCAGGAATAAGAATAGCAAACATTGTGTTTTATGTGCTTTCAAAACCGTGTGCTGCTGATTTGGTGATGTATTTTAAAAACTTACTTTTAATTACTTAAGGTGATCTTGCCAGCCCTGTGCATGAACACTGCTCCAGAAATAGTTTTGCCTGTATTAAGGATGCTACTCAAAAGTGAAGTGAAGCATCAGAATCTGGCCCTAAATTGGCTGCATTTGGGAATTGATTCAGTATTTTTGAATGTAGATGAGGGGAATCTGGGCCTCTCTTAACTTTGCAAACCAGCAGAGCCCAGCACGGGTGCTGGTGCTGCAGAAGGACATCCAGGAGGAACGAAAGAGCCTGGGGGGATGAAAGGTTTTTGAATTTACTCTTCCTGCAGAAAGCTGGCAAAGCTGCACTGCCTCGAGAAACTGGTGTTACAAAGCCTTGCATGGAGAAACCAAAGATTTTTTTAAAAAATCATTCTCTTTCCAAATTAATTAAAATACTGTTAGGATTGATTGTGCTGCCTGCATTAGGATAATAAGCTAAGATGAACTTGGATATCGTTGGGATCCCTCAGGTGAATAAGTGCTTCAGCAACATAGATGTTGCAGAGTTGATATGATAATTAATATGCCTTTTATTTCTCAATTCTGGCATCTCTGTAGTGTTTTATGAATCAGACCTCATCGATTAAGTAAAAGAAGACTTAGAAGAGGAGCAAAGAAGCCCTGTAAATTCGGAAGCCAGGCATAATTAGTTTGCACAGGTTTTGTTGTTAGGGTTTCAGGTATCAAATCAATAGAGTAACATTAATAATTAAGGACTTGGATAAATATACCAAGTCCTAGATTAGAGCTTTGAGCTTTAAAATGCTCACATAAAAGGTTTTCCTTAGGCTCTAAATGTTCTAAAGTGCTATAATGTGACTTTTCAGCTACAGATACTGTTAAGAAATACCAGGCTACTGTACCAGGGAGAGATTTGGATATCTCCAGGTTGCAGAGTACCTACTGCATGTGCAGGGAAATTGCTGGCATTACTTTTGCAAGGTTTGCCTTTCCCTGGCTGCAACTTGGGGGAAAAAAAAGCATTGAAAATAAATAATAGCAGACAACAAAAATGCTAGGAATGTTCTTAATTCAAAATGGAGAATGTTGCCAGGTTGGGTTTTCTGGGTACTTTTTCCATGTGAAAACACCCTGAGCGCGGCAGGACATCAGAAAGCCACCTGGATTCCAAAGGATCCACAAGGGCCAAGGAGTAGCCTGGTACCTCTGGCATCCCCCAGCACCGCGGTCCCTCTGTGAGTGCCGTTCTCAGCGTGCTGGGAGCAGGGCAGGGCCAGCTCCTCCCTCCGCCTGATTCCCGCTGAAGGCAAGCGACTCCTTGCTTTGCTGAGTTTCCTCTTTGTATACCATCTGAAGACAGAAAAACAATAATGAAAAAAGGTATTACTTTTCTGTCGTGACAGTCTCTAAGTCAGAAATAATGTTAATGCTTCCTCTCCGAGTGGTTTACTTTTCACCATACTATTTTTTAAACACACAATCTAAACCAGATGTTTCAGTTTAGGTGTAATTAAGTGGCTTTTTGGGTAAACTGGCTCACTTCAGATTATCAAAACATATGTATCTCTTATTCCTTTTGAATCCCTTCTGTTAAGACTTTCATTTGGAAGCACATCCAAACCACTTTTGAGTTACTTACTTTAATCATTATTTAATTTAGCGTACTAACATAAACTACCCAAAAAGCCATGCTGTAGAGAGGCTGATAATACACTCATTGACATCACTGGAACATTTTCCATTGGCATCATTTGTACAAAGAGTGCAGAGAATTTTCTGTAGGGCTTGCTTGGAAGGAACATAATATTTCTAATTGCTTTAATAGTCACTAAGTAAATAGGAAGGAGATGAGTGGAGTGAACACAAGGTGTGTGTGATAGTATGATGATCCCCACAGCTGTACTGACATGGTGACCTGTGTGGATGAGAAAGAAAATGGAAGGAATGTTTTCCTTCTGGGAACACAGAGGATGAACTTAGGCCAGACTGTGGCGTCCGCTGGAGGAAATGGAAAGGTCTGTGTGGCCCTGTCCCTATCGATGCAGAGGCAGGCAAATTCTGTCTGACTTTGCAAAGACAGTCAAGTATCTGACTGTGCATTGAAGCAGCCAGTGAGGATTTATGTGTTTCCCCTCTGCCTGATGAGGAGTCTTCCAGCTTTGGCAGCTGCCAAGGACCACAGCTGTGCACCCGGAGTTAGACCTGTGCTGCTTCGGACCAGGAGAGTGGAGCCAAACTGCAACCCTGGCCTCAAACTGCTGGTTTTCCTCCTAAATGCCTCATAACTGACTTAAAAATGTAGTGATGCTGATGTAGGAATCCATTTAAACAACTTTACAGAGGTGCCTGGAAGTACTCCTAATTCAGAACTAAAAGGTGTATGTGTCTTTCCTGTGTAGAGATGGGGTGACAGCTTTTAAAGTCTCTTGCTTCATATTTTGCATCAGTTGGAATACTGGTTCTCATTTCGCAGCAGAAACAGTCTATAATTTGTACAAAATAATTTTGCTTTCTTTGAAAGAGGAAGAGAGGTCATATTACTGAAGTTGTTGTTCTGGAGTGATTCACTCTGGTTTTGTTTATTATGAAAATTGCAAGGAATTTATTTGTTTCTCCCTGTGTGCCTGTTTGAAAGGCATCTGTTGCAGGCAGAGGCTTACTGAAGGAAGGATTTGGAGGTTTGCATTGCTCCCAGTAGCTCTTGGTTCTCATTTGTGTCTCCTTCATCTGGTAGGCCAGGTTGTAGGGAGACCCAAAGCACAACAGAGCTGTGCACCAAGATAGTGGCAGATCCTCCCAGCTCAGGCTGAAACAGGGCTGGGAAAGATATTCCAGAAGCTGGTTTCAATTGGGCTGTGGCCAGTGTGAGTGGTATATGTGGCTAATTAGCCATGTGGTTTCATCAGATTCTTTAGGAGACTTACTAATTACTTGCATTGTGATTAGAGATGGAAATTATGTTTCAATAGAATTTTGTGTGATTGCAATCTCTTTAAAAGTTCATCATAAGACTGCAGGACAGTGTCCTTGGTATTAAAGCTGTGTAAACCTGCACAATCCACCCAACAGGAGCAGGCTGTGAGGATTTCACTGGTAGCAGCCTTTCATTCTGTGATCCCAAAAAAACTTTGCAGCCCTCAGATTAGGCTGGGACTCTCGCTATGGAACAAGAATCCTTTCTTCAACCTCAGTGGCTCATGGCCTTCCAGCCTGTGAGGAATAGTAGGAAGGCATTCCTGTCATTAAATGGATAAAACAAAACTAGAGGGAGAAAAAACTGAGCTCTAGGATGGGTTTCAACTCCTTGGTTTGTGTAAGTAATGCATACACGCATTTGCTTCTGCACTGTAAAATGTAAATATTGCAGCACAATGTGCATATGTTCCACTTAGTTCCTCCTTGCCTGCACGGAGAGTTAGGTGGAAATGCCGATTTATATGTTTTGGTTTTGTTACGGAGCTGCAGCACTAAGCCAGGAGGTCAGAAGCTGTGGAAAGGTTGGTACAGTCTGAGCCCCTTCTCTCTGCATTTTCAGTGGTGCTTTTAAAAGTCCTTCACGCAAAAGAAATCTTTTCTCGTTAGGAGCAGGATCTGAAAATCCTTCACCACGGCCACCCAAGCTCAGGGTTTGGAGCAAAGCAAAACAAATACTGAGCAAAGGCTGTGCACAGGCTGCAAACAGATCCCAGAAAAACCCTGTCAGAGTTCCAGGCTGCATGACAAGTCCAGCGAAACAGTAGCTGCTATCTGCAGAGCTGGGGCAGCAGGAGATAGCAGCTGCGAATGCTCGTGCAGGAATGGATTTCTTCATGTCAAAGTCTCGGGTTTATGTGCATCTTTATTTCTCATCTGAATGTGGTGAAGTTGGAACTAATAAAACATAATGGCTAGTTTAATTAAAACAATTTAGTGGAGACTCCAAGATGCCTTCTGATATAAAAGATACAATTTAAACAAAACATAAGAAGCTGGTCATTACTATTTCAGCTTAAATTTAGAAGAGTCTGTGGATAGTCAGTGGATCTAAGCTCAGCAAGTACACACTGGAAATTTCCATTCCAAGCCTTTATTAATTATGTTTATACAATTTACTTTCATTATCCATATTTTTGACATCAGATTCTTTCACTTATTTGTACTGTGTATTTTTATTGTGGGTTTTTGGCACAGTAATTCCATATATTATCCGGCTCTATAATTTTGGCTTGAATTAGCATTTTATATACTGTATTTTAATGGCAGAACTTAATCACAAATCCACAGTGGACAGAACTGGCACTCTCAGCTTGCTTCTATCTTCAGCTCTGTACTTTGCATTAGGCACAGCAGCCAAATGCTCAATGGGACAGGATTGTAGAGGCTGTGGTGGGATCAAGAGACCTGGTTATTAGTCCCTGTTGCTAGCCCGTGGATTTGGGAGCTGCCAAACTCAACAAGGAGAACAGCAGGAGAAATGGTCACAGAGCATGCAGGGATGGGACATCCTCTGGCTTGCACCTACCACGAAAGACAGGAGGGGAAAACATTGCTGGAATTTGCTGTATGGGCCCTGTAGTTGTGGAGACTTCTTTGTGCACAGAACAACAAAGAGAAGAGAGAAAAAACAATAAATTAGTCTCTTTCTTTTTCCCCCACCCTGGGGTGAGTGCCCACTCAATCCCGTACAAATTTGATTTTTCTCCCATTTTGATTTTAAGTTGCTGTTATGGTCTTGGCTTTGATGGAGTTACTGCTGATTGATGTTGGTGTAAAGGAAGGATTAGGTCTGGGATGGGTTAAACTTAAGGGTCCAAAGGACTTGTGGAAGTGACTGATGGGTAGCAGTAGTGCAGACAGCCCTGCCTGACCACCCCTTATTCTGTCTCAGCAGTTTGCACTGGGCAAGGAACTCTGCTGTCCATGCTCACCCTTTGACCTCTTGGACAAGCTTTAATATCCTTCAGGCTTCTTAATTTGCAGTGATTAAGTTATCTCACATATTTTTGATCAAATCCTCTTTGACAGACACAACTGTTTTGTCAAAACGACTCAGATTTTCCTTGTATCATTTGGTCTGAGGGAGTAAGTACAGCTATTTGAGTAAGAAAAGGAGGCTTGGAAGCTTTGTACTCCCCAAAGTATTTGAATAAGCAATATATTCTGGCTGAAATAGTGTGCTGCAACCTGTTTAGGATGATGTATTTGCAATTAACCCCTAGTTGATAGCTCCAGATGCAAAGCAACCTTTTTTTTAACACAGCTCTGTATAGTTACTTTATGTTAACAAAAAACTGTTTTCTTCCGGAAGCAGAGTTGTTTGAATATTGGAAACGAACTGCTGGTCCCTGATAACCCACCACCTCCCAGAATCTTACCAAAATAGTAAAAATAACTTTGTCTGGATGATTGCCTTGCCTGTACTCAGAATCCTCCCTGGAGCTTGTTGCTGCACTATCAATGTATCAGATGAATCGATGCTGTCGGTGCAATAATTTTAGGCAGAAGACAAAACCACTTCAAAGAGTATAATGACTTGAGAGTTTGTCAATAAGATGTCTTAATGTTTTTGACAACACCCATTTTGTTGACACAGTGGGTGAGGAAGCCTGACATCATTTATTGTGTCAAGTGAACAGATTTAGCTGCTGGTGAACCACATGGTAAATTACACTTTTCCCCCATCCTGTTTGAGCTATCAATCCTGTTTTCCTTTTGGAAGCTGATGATTACTTTTTCCCCCCCATCAACTAAAAGACAATGTCATTATTTCTCAGGGAAGAAAAGTAGTATAATTTCTGAATCCCTCTGGAAGGAGTCTCTGAAGTGCCATTAATTCATATTTAGCAAACTAGTTGAATAAGATATTCACCCCCTTGCTAAAAGTGAGATAGCTTTATTTATAAGCGAGGATCTTTTATAAGTGAAAATCTGTTTTACCATGCATGGCAAGCTCCCAGCTAATTTAAAACATTTAAAGTTATGCAAAACCACTTAGAGAGTTGAAAAATATGTAAAGATATGTAAAGACACTAAGTATCTTGTTCAGTACTATAATAACAGAAAAATCAAGACCATGTTTTGACTTGGGATTTTATCTTTAGAGCTCCTTGCAGAGAGGCTTTTTTCTGTACCTGTGTGTGGGTTTAGTTTCTTCTTCTAATGTTTTCCCTTCTTGTCTACTTAATCCTTGCAAACTTTGATAGTCTTTCATAAGGATGAATATTATTCATAGAAGGAAGTCCATAAAGATTGTTGTTCATCAGAATTTGTCTTCAAACTTTGAAGTCTCCTAATTGCACGAAGATAGATTCGTTAAACAATTACCTAAATGCTCAAAAGGGAAAGAACAAAGGAAATAAGGAATGATGTAATCCCCGAGGGAATCATGTTTCTCTCTCCGGGAGGAAGCTGTTCTCTTAAAGTTGGCACAACTCTTGGGATGCTCAGTTGTCACTTTCTTCTCACATTTATTCTGAATGAACACAATCCATCCATCAGTGCTTAAGGAGTTTTCTAACAGTACATTGACCTTGAATGCGGCACATTGATTTTCAGTAACGCATCGCAAATAGGGTCGTTACTGAGTCATCCAGCAGTGGATGTGATTGGGAACAGACTTCTGAAATTCCAATACTGTGCCACCTGCCTCTGATGATGGATCATTCTGCTGCTCCCCATCAATCCTCACCTCCTGCTAAAAAATGTGACACCTGTATGAAATTTATCATTATATACAACACAAGGCACAAACAAACTGTTACAGTGGGGGCTTTTCAGCAGCCTCCACTCCTCTGGTAAGGATGGTTTTCAGTGGCATTTATTTAGAGAGGTGCCTCTTGTAAAAGGGCCGGGTGGCGATGGTGACAGATGTGAGCACTATAGGGAATTAATGCTGCAACTGGGAACGAGCAATAGATAAAAAGAGTCTGGATCTTAAGCTGTTAGAGGTTAACACCAGATCAATTAGGGTGATTGTTCTGTAGATTGTAATGGACAAATATACGTATACAAAAAGGGCATTAGTGAAATTGGGGAGGAAGAACAAATAGAAATTAACTGATGTTAAAGTAAAAATCAAACTGGGAAAGATTTTGTGTTCTAAAATGCCTGGCAGTCTGACTACAGCTGGGAAACAGATCTTTCAAAATGATTCTGGAAAAGTGCAATTGAAAAAAAGGTGTTTGTGTTTCTTTGGGAGTTTGGAAGGGTCAGGTAAATTAACGATCTTTTCCTCCTCCCCATTGTGCATATAAATGAAAGGGTAAGAACAAAAGCCTGGATCCTCAGAAGTTTTTTAGGTCTCTAATGTCCACTAGGATGAAGGATTTGGCCACCTTTTAGATTTTAGGTTTGTGACTTCTGGAGCAGTAAAGGAGGAGGAATTCTTCCTTTTCTTTCAACTGCCACTGGTTTGGGGAACAGTGGTTCTGTAACCAAGCTAATGCATTGATGTTTACATATCTAAAATGGCTAAAAATTAACTACTGCACTGAGCCAGCTGAGAGAATAAATGGCCTCACAGCTTATAAAGTGGCAAACTTTACATTCCTCCCTATTTCACTCAGCTGCAGTGGATGCTAAGAATCTTGAAAAGAACTCAATTAAGAAGCCTGTTAATTTATTCTCTCTGCCTGTGAGTAATTTTGCAATGGTTTCAATAAAAATATGTATAAAATGTACTCCACAAGCAGAATAGGAAATAACGATCTGAAAATGAAATGAAGTTGATAATATTTTCTTAGCAGCTATTATTGCTCCTGTCTAATTCTTAGTTAAATTGAGAGGGCCTTATTGGCCCAAGTACAGTAAAGTCAGGCTGTTATGGATCACTATGGAAAGAGTATTTATTCTGCAACTGCTTTATAATAAAACATATATGTCTTGCTGCTTTTCAAAACCAGCTTCAGAGCGTCTGCTGGTCACTGCAGGGCAATGCGTGTTCGGGCAAGTTCCCTGGATTTTGGCTTTAGTTCAGACTTGGTCCAATCTTCTTGTGGTGCAAGGGGCTGGTTGATGGTGGTCATCATCACTGGGCCAAATAAGCTCTGAGCATGTGCCCAGAGACTGCCCCTGCAAGTGCAGACGCTGCTGCTGAGACCTGTGTCTTAGCAGGAGTGGCTTCTCATTTGACACTGATGGATTGTTTCAGGAATGGACCCTACACATCATCATCATCTACATGGGGATGATCAGAGAGGTCCTCCTTTAGCAAAGGAGGCTTTTTTGACATTGCTCAAAGTTCTGATGATTTTGAAGGGATATACGAATATCTAAAATCTTTGTAAAGTCATCTTCACTTCTTCCATCCTATTTATATTACTCTCTTCAAACTTCTTTTTTAAATTTTTTTGTTAAAGGGTAGTTATTTGGCAGACAACTACATACTATAATTAAGTATGGCAAACCCTCCAGCATCTTTGTGTCCTGTGGCATGTAGCTCTAAGGAATGTGTGCACCTTCTAGAAACACTGCAGTCTCTTGGTAAACAGGTATATTCACTTATGCTCCTTGTTGAATCTCTCAATAAGCCACAACTATTTTAGGCATAAAAAAAAATAAGTTAAAAATACTGTCCTGCTGATGGAGAGAGAAAACAGAGGCCTCTGACTCAGTCTGCTCCCAGCTCTGTTGCAATCACATCCAGCCTTGGACATCTCAGTCTCATTGTAGCTCAGATTTCTCATCAGTAGAACGGGCTTCATAAAATGTGCTGCTGTCAGATATGTCTGTAGAAGTTTTAACACAGAGCAGCAAATCGAAGGGAAAACAAATCAGAGAGAGCAGGGCATCATCTAAACAGGGCCCAAGCCATCTGATCTGAATTTTAGAAATTATTTGGGAGGAAGAGAGAAGTTTCAGAAGGGAGATTTCAATTCTGGACCTACCAAACTTCCTGTGCAAACATCCACATTCTGTTGGGTGGCTGCTGGAACCTCACCTGCTTGAGTAGAGTAAGACTGCCGAGGGGGAGAGGTCACCAGCAAGATTCAGATCCATACCTTGAATTTTTCACAGCAAGAGGATTCTGGAGGCTTATTTCTGGATTTGGGCCACCTCTGGTTCCAGATAGGTTAGAGTGGGTGTACTTCTCTGGAGCAATTACCTTTGACTCCTACTAAATACATTATTACCTAAGTCTAATTATACATTAATTGCCTGACTGAACTCACTTTGACTGATCAGAGTATTAAAATTTTTGGTTATTGAAATAAAACCCCAAAGTATGTGCTGATGTCAGGTTCAGCTGTCTGTTTTGGCTGGAGGATGATAACTTGGTAAGAATTAAGAAATTACCTATAGCATAGTAGTGAACAGGGAGAGAAGACAGAGCTAGATGGTGTGCATTTATTATGAACTATATATTTAACCTCACTGTGTCTGGCTACTCTAAAATCATATTTTATAGATTATTATAATGCTTACTATTTATCTGGGACGTTGCTAGTTTCAAGTATTTTGTGTTAGACTACTCTGGCCTCCTCCCATAAATGTTGTTATAAATCTAAAGGATGCAGATCATCAAAATACCTGCTGGAAGATGTCCTATTTGAGATGGTTAGAATATATTTCTGCATGTACTTTAGAAAGACCTGCATTTGTTTTAACTTGAGATATCAGAATGATGTGAAAACAAATGCTGTTGATTTTACTACTAATAGTACAATATTTAAATAGTAAAAATTGTACAATACTAGTTGATGTACTTATATAAACTTCTTTAGTTTTTCAGAAAGCTGTTTGTTGTTTGTATATTTTCCCCAAGTACATTTTGCGTAGATCTCTGGTCACTCTGAACCAACTGCAGAATTTTCTCCCTGTGAAAGTAAAAGCTATTAAATCTAGAAAAGTTAAGTTAGTATTTGAATAGTAAGTCTCATTTTTCAGAGTTATGTAAGTCAAGCTGTTGAATTCCCTCAAGTCTGAAAGACTATGTCAACAGATGAAAGTTTTAAATTCAAATTGTGTTTGATTGTTATCTTCAGTTCTACATGTTACACTGTAGCCTCAGTGATATCAAAGGGATAGTGCTCACAGTTTATTTTTCAGTCTCCAAATGAGTTTCTTGTGCTGTAAATGTGTCTTAATATTCTAATACAATTAAATGTATATTAATACCCCAAATATTAGAAGTTGCAATGTAATTTTCCTCTTTTCCTTGGGAGTGGAAACAGAAAATAATGCTGAATGTCAGTGGGCTGTGAGTGTGAAGGGGATAAATGCCCTTAGGAAGCCCTGGCCACCAACTCTCCTCTCTGGGGCACGACAAAGTACTGTTCATTTTCGCAGAAATGTCAGTGCTACTGCAGGAGCAAAGCTGTTTTTAAACATTTGTTTCCTGAGTTGGACTGCTCTAAGCCCAGTGCATCTTCCCTGCTGTGCCTCCCTGCTCAGAGAATAAATCCTTGCTGCAATGCCACTGCTATAAATGAAGTTACTCCTCATTTATATTATTGTGAAAGGCCGACCCAGCCTGTGGTTTCTGGCCAGGAAAGGGTCTTATTTAAATGTCTGGCTGCTTTAGGGAGTTAAAATGAATCCACTGTACAGGTTACTAACGCGTTAGTCTGAGGCATCTGGAGCTGATGCTGCTGGAGACAGGAGGCTTCAGCAGCCGAGCGCTGATCTGTCAGTGGCTGCCGTGCCCCTGCAGTCTCACAGAAAGCTCTTGGTCTCTGGTTCCCCGGCTGGACCTGCTTTCCCCTTCCTCTCTTTCAGCGTGTATTCAATACGTGTCAGCCTGTTGTTTGCTCCTCGAGTAAACTTTTCATTTAAATCAAGCTCGTGTTTGGAAATATCAGTTAAAAGTTGTCATTTCAGTGTTAGTAAGGTGGTGCTGACTGCTGAGCAGCCAGACATCTCACTCTGTGCCTTACCTTGGCCATGTTGGCAATTGGGCCATCAATCCAGAGAATTAACTCCAGCAAGACATTAGTCATTCTTGGAAACTGCAGTGCTCATTTCTCTCTCTCTCTTTCATATTTAAATGGTAGGGTTTTCAAGCATATTTTTATGGACCTAATTAATGCATGTGACAGGCTTCTGATGTAAGGTGGAAGAAATGACAATTAAACATCTTGGAATAAGCACATTCCAGAGTGTGCACAAGCAAGTCTTTATGCAGGGCACTGTGGGAGAAAGTGCTCAGCAACAAAGCAGTGGTGTGTTTTCATTTGAAACAACAGGACTGGAGTGAAAAAAGAAAACAATTCATTAGCATTTGTGAGGGAAGTTTGCAATAACCATCAATGTTTTGTAATCCTGTGGTTTTGTAGTCTTCTACAGGGGAACTTTGTGCTATAAAAAGCCTTATTTTAAGTTCTTACTTTGGACCCTGGAGATGAGGACGAGGTTAATGGTAGTGACACTGGTTAGCCACTAGCTTTTGTTTTGTGTCTGAAGAGATGCTGTGCTGCTGACACGTGAAATTCAAGATAGATTTGAGTTTTTTCACCACGCAAGTTTCAGCTCTTTTTCCATCTCCCACTGATGTACCCTTGTTACATGGGCCATGTTCTCTCCAGCTCTCATGGTGCAACCAGTGTACCTTGCTGTGCAGACTCAAAAAGGAAAATGTAAATGAAACTAGAGCTAACATTAATGGCAGTACTCATATTTCTGGACGTGTGATCTCTGGACGCTAACACTGGCAAAAAGATGATATAGAACATAACAAACGATGGCAGATTTTGCCCTCAGTCCCAGATTGTTCTCCAGTCATAAAGGAATAAATGGGAATGGTATGCAATGTTTAAATAAAGCAGCCACCTGAATTACAGAACTCTGGTGTGGTATATTGTGTCATAAAGAAGTAGCTGGGTGTTCTTTTATATATTTTGACTACCCAGACACACTGCCTGTTCAGGGCTTTTGCTTTCTCAACTGTTAAGCAGAGGATGCCACGGGATTACTTTGGGACTGCTAGGAACAAGATAACAGTTTTGATTTTGTGGCCTGTGTTAGGAAAACAAGTGCAAAGGTCAGGCTCTCTTAGGGTGATGTCCTTGCTCCCCTGAAGGCAGAGGCAGCACCGCCATTGACTCAGTCCAGGGGATCTCCACGGTTTAACTTAGTCCAGCAGGGGTGAAGGATCATCTCCAGCTGCTCTGGGCCGATAGGAGCCAAATCCAGGAAACGTGTTTGTTGTCTCCCCGTCTCACTCAGGTATTTCTGCAAATTTCCTTGTGCCTGCTCGGCCATGGAGTTAGAGCAGACAGTGGTTAAACTGCATTATCTCCCTGCGAGCAGGCAACCGCAGTGCTCTCCCACTGTTTACACTGGGAGATAATTAATGGATTTAAACACAGGAGCTCTGTGATACCCGTGCCTGCTGGCCAGGGACCAGCAGCAGGGCTGGTTGCTGTCTGGGTTCAACGTACCCACCCCACCCAGGGGAGCAGGACTTGGGCATCCTATGGACGTGCCCTGGGCTCCCCGGGGTGCTGGTGGTGACTGGGGTCCTGCTGGTGCTCATCTCCTTCCCCCTTGGCTGATGGCACGGGAGGAGTGTTTGGTCCTCACACAAAGGATTCCACAGCTGCCAAGGTACATCTGATGCTGCCCAGAACGAGCTCTGGCTAAGGGATTTTTAGGTTGCTGTATTTAAAGCTTATATCAGCAAGCAAGGTGCACAGAAAACAAAAGTAGATTTTCATACGGCTCTAGGACAAATCTACACCTTGTTTAATGTCTGCGTGGAGATGTAACAGTAACTTTAACTTCTTGTACAAGTATATCCACCAAGTTGTCACTTTCTTGGGATAAGATTGTGCCTATAAAATGATTAGTGTTCTACTGATTGTTTTAAAATAACTCAAGCAGCATCTGAATTTATTTACATACATGATATTGCCTTTCATAAACACAGCTGTACGCAGAATGCCAATTCAAGGATATTTTTGGAAGTTCATCCAACAGTTCAGCTGGGATAAGAGCAGCTCACTAACAGAATCTTGCTTTCTTCCCCAAGGGCTCTGGACCTAGTGTAGGTAGCCACCAGCTCTTTGTTTCTGTGCCCTGAGCTCCTAGAGACACGAAGAGGCTTGGGATGAGTGACTGCAAGGATGTTGGAGGCTCTGATTGCCCCAGCTTGGGGAGGCCAAGCCGCACTGAGTGATGGAGCCACCATCCAGCACCTTCACCTCTTCCCAAAGGGCAGTCACAGCAGCCCTTCCAGGTGTCCAGGCTTGTGGCTACGGGGTCATCCCTGTGCTCCCTGCAGGAGTCTCTGCTCCGGGCAGCTCCCGGCTTTGTTCACACCCTGCTCCTCTGCGCTCTTTGTGCTGTGAGACTTGGCACTGAGTGACAGCAAAATTATGGATATAGGTCAAATTCCATTAAGACCGCACCTTTAGCAGCACACATTCACCCTCTGGAATTTAATGTTGCTCTTCGTTTAGCGATTTCCTTCTCCCCAGTTGTTTGCTTTTGAATTTAGGATAATATAAGTCATTATTTGAAGTAGGCTATTTAGAAAGCCCTGCACTGTTATTATTTAGTAAGCCAGAGTTACATTATCACTGGCTTCAATCTGTGTTTGATGAAAAGATTTTTCCTATTTAAGAGGCAAAAAAAAATAAAAGTAAAAGTCTTTAATGGTTTTTGTACCTATTCCAAGATCATCAACATGCAGTATAATTAGAAAGTTCTTGTCTCGTTTAAAATCTTTTTTCTGTCTCATGGGACTTCGACATTAAAAATGCAAGATTTATGTATATTATATAATTATTTATTTGTAGAACAGCAGCACTTAGAGGTATCATTCAATCTTGGGGCCCCATTTATGTGAAACTCTGTATGAGCACTGCACTATTGAGTCAGACTAAGAAATCCCAAGCTGAAAATGTGCTAAGTATTGTACAAATATTGCAGCGGTCACAGGCTGGAAGGATTTGTATTCTAAGTAGTTAAGATGGACAAATAGTTAAGACAGGAGAGAGGAAGGATTACTCACCCGAGTGTGTTAGAGGAGGAATCGAAGCATATCACCATCCAAGACCAGATTTGGGGATGTAGAAGTTTAAGGTAGAAACTTGAAGGTCTTTGTCGAGCCAGTCCTTGTGAGGATTCACCCGCCTTGCTCGGGGTGCTGAAGCTGGGAGCCTTAGAGCCTACAGCAGTGCTTCCAACCACAAAACCATGGATGTGGTTTTTGTTGCCTGCTTTTGTTTACTGTGAGTTTTGTAGGTCTGCAGTCTGGCTCTCTAGAAAAAGACAATGAATTCCTGGCTAATCCAACCTGTATTAAACCGAGAAGGAATCCATGTCACCAGGCAGCCATCCAGGCAGTTTTGAAAGCTAAATACTAACAAGATTTATTATGCCCCTGTGCTTCATTCTATTTCTTGGAGTACTGAGTGTAGCATGTGACTTTGTTTGACTATTCAGGCTATTTGTTCTTCATGTTTTACCTTTCTGAGTTAGGGTACCTCTTGGAAACCCCACGATTTTCATAAGGGGTGCTATGCATAAGGCAGCTTTTGGAACGATTGGTAGGAATACAAAGCAATAGGTAACTAGGGGAGTTTATTTTTTGGCTAATTGACAGAGTTAGAAGTAGACACTCAGGGACAGATAGTCCCAAGATGTCTCTTTTTAAGATGTTCCCAAAGAGTGAGTAACTGACCCAGAGTCAAGAGACAGCTGCCTTCAGTTAAGTGCAAGATTTGGCTTGGTGGATCCGTGCACACAACTGAGTAATTTTAACTGGTCATCTGGGAAAGGGAAATGCTCACTGGCTTGCTTGAAAATCTCTGGAGCCCCATAAAGTCTGTATCCATATGAAAGTACGTCCTCCTTCAAGAAAAAGCAACTAAGAAGGGGGACAGGGGCGGGAATCTAACCAAATGTAGCTTACAAATCTCATTTAAGGGTTTTTGGACTGAGCTTATCACTTGCATGCTTTATTTTAGCAAAGTTAAGTCCCAAAAGCTATCAGAGGGAATAGCAAATTGGGTCATTTTTTTCTGATTCACATAGGGTTTTTGGAATTCAGCAGCAGATGTCTAAATTAAAATACGTATGTGTTCCTTGTATTAACAATCCCATTAAACCGTGCTGCCCTTCCCACCCACCCCCCTCTCCAGAAATATATCCTATCATTAGCTGCTATCTGGAATCGACAGCGGAGTAATTTGAACTCTGGCTCCCAGGGGCCTCCTCCTTTACTTCCTGCTCTAGGAATAAGGTGTGTATTGATTAGATATCAGGCTGTAATTGGGCTCCAATCTCTCTGCCTCAAGATATATGATGGAGATGACAGGAAACAGATACCCTGTTGCTACTTGTAAATAGTCTGGTTGAACAAAATGGTTTGTAACCACTTCAGTGCCATAGTCTTTTATTACCAGAATGGGGTTGCTTTATCACTTAGTTTGATGGCTTTTTGAAGGGAAATAATATCTTTCTTTCTGAAGGAGTTGAAATAATTTTAAGCAAATTGAATTCCTCTTTTGAGGACCAAAAATAATTATCTAATAGTGTGCAGCTTGGTATAATTATACAGTGAGCATGTCACAGACATAAAATTAATTAAGTCCATAACCCCAATCTGGCATCCATTGACTATTTAAAAAAAAAAAAAAAAAAAAAAAAAAGATGGTGTTGAGAATGAGGATGTCAAAAGAAGGTGTTTGTGGTAGTTGAAGATCTGGAATTATTCATGGCTTTTCTGTTCCAAGATGTTCTCTCCTATCTATCAACAGTACCAGGCTAAATATGAGTCTATTGGAAACAAAAGTGCAGAGTAGGGCAGATGTCTTGCTTCAGTAGGTCACAAAAGCAAGTTATTAAATATTGGTTTGAGGGAAGATATACACAGTCCATCAAAACTTCAATCGAAACACAAGCTTGCAATCTTAAAAGTATATTCTGTTCGTGGGGCAGTTGTCCCACAACTTGAGAAAAACCCAGCTTTTACCATTTGTGCAGAAGACTTGGAAAAAAATCCAAAATGCGCAGACTGAAGGTGAAAACCCATGGCCTTTTGAGATGTAACAGACTTGGGTTTGTTTTCAGAACTTATCTTTTGGGCTTTTTTTTAATCCTACAGAAGAGAATCCAGAACAGACAATCAGTTTATTCTGATCAGTGATTTATCTGTGAGATTCTTAGAGCCTTGTTTCAGAGCTGTGGACCAAAGTAACTAATGTGTTGCAATAATATATTTAGCACATGATAAGGCACAGAGAAAATAGAGGGAAAGGAAAAAAAAAAGCACACATTCCCTGGCTGAGAAGTTATTGAATGTTTAAAGCCTGGGAACAGATAGTTTAGGGAGAAGCAGATTTCAATGACTTCTACTCTGTAAATAAATTGTGAAATCTAAAGCACTAGTACTTCATTTCTCTCTTTCAAGCATAGTTTGGATGGCACTTGTATCACATTTATGCCCCAAACATAGTTTGATTTTTGCATACAAGACGTTTATATTCTGCTGCTCCTCAGAGTGACCTTAATGTGATTTATTGACAAAAGGAGATAGAGCTATTCTATTTTTTCAGCAATAGCAGAAGGCAAAAGAAGAAAATATTTGTAGATTTTAATAAGCTCTACCACGCATACATACGTTATCTGTGCTGCAAATTACATGCATTTCTGTTGTTATTAGAGCTGTAATTTTGTTTCCTTTTCTGTAGTGCCTGATTTTCTTGTTTGCCCCAATATTGCAACAGTGCAACTCCACATGCTTCATCCAACCTTATTAACTTATTCTCTTATTAACTTCAACTGTGCAGAGAGATGTGTTCTTTTTGTCCCTTCCCTCTCCCATGTGTCAAATCTTTGCTTTTGGACAACACATTACATTTAAATCACATAGTATGCCTCCTAACCAAACCTCTCAAAGTCCAAAATATTTGGTTGTCAGTCGAAAAAAAAGCAGCAAGGAAGAATAACTTCCACAGTGATTGATCCGTAGTAGCTTTAGCCCTGTTTATGAAAAGAGTCAGAAAGCAGTGCTGTGAGTTCAGTACTCTGCTTTTAGATCTGAGGAGTTAGAGTAAGAAAAATCGATATGAGCAACACTGAAGGAGGAAGAAATGAACGGAAGGAAAAGCTTTTAGCAGTCATGTGCTTGGATCTCAGAAGGAGGTGTCTGACCATGGTGGGGAAGGAGTGTGCAGAGCTGAGGAGCACATGGGGATGGGCTGGGCAGATGCTCTCCCCTACCAGCTTTTAATGTTCCTCTGCTGTGTCTCAGATGGACTTCTCTGAGTGGAAATGCAGTGAGGGCATGTTAGACTGTACTTGTAGGTGAGTTCAGGGTCCTGACCCATATTTTCAGGTGAGCTGCTGGAGATGCCTGATGGAGTTCCTGCCCTCCATGTCACTGGGTACCCTGATGCTCTTCTGGGTGTCACTGCCCGAGTACCTGTGACAGATCAAATCACTTCTTAGCTTCAACCATCAGGGCTTGGCTTGTGCACTTCAGCCCTGCAGCTGTGCCCCAGTCTCCCTCCCTCTGCTGCTCCCTGCAATAATTCCAACAGAAATTCATCAGAAAAGGTTTGGCTGGGGCACTGCTTTAATTTCATATGTTTATAGCACTGTCAAACAAAAATGAAGCAAGACAAGATCCACTTCATCCCATAGCTGACCATAAAAGGTTAATATTTTGTGCTCACTCATGCAGGACTTCGGTGCCTGAAACCGGGACCAGCGAGTGAGCCATTGTGTGGGCTTGGTATCCATCCTCTCACCCATTTTTGAGGATTGCTTTGGATAATCAGGTTTTCTTCTCGCCAGGACCAAGTGGAAGGGTCAGTGCAGCCACGTTGAACACACACACATGCATGCAAACACAGCCAGGCAAGCCATGGTGCGTGTGCTCCTCAGAGAAAGCAGAAATAAATCACTGTACTTCATCAAACTGCTGGTATCAGCACAGAGCCTTCAGAAATCCTGCCTGGACCACAGAAAGGGTAGGGCAGAAATCTATGGAAAGAATATATTAGGAAACTTGGAACATGAGAGTCTATGGATGTCAAGGATAATTTCCAGGGTTATAAATTATGGAAATCATGGCAAATGCAAGTCTGGTTTAAAAAAGAGCAAGTCCTTAATTTCTGGTTTGAGTTGTGGAATTTGAGATTCTCACATGCTTCTCTGCCTGACACTAACAGAATTTCTAGATGATAGACAATACTGCGTTACATTTTATTAATATAATTACTCTTAAAGCAATTTGTCCCTTTCCACTTCTTCGTCTCTGGGCAGTTTCAGGCAGTCAGCAGGCCAGTCAATTAGAGACCAGCAGAATACACATGTTACTATGAAGGATCCACTGAATGCTGTGAATATAAGATGTACTCACCTTGCAGAACATGTCTACAGAGCCTGGTGCTGTCACAGATTAGCTCCAAGCCACTGGGGCACGAGCCAGCTTTGCTCAGGAAGCCATTTAGACACATTAGGGTGTGAATGTGTCTGAAGTAAAAAATTTTGTCTGTCGAGGTGGATTTATCAGCATCTTCACAGTTTTATGCTAACATGGCTCTGTGCCTTCCAGACTGGAGCTGACTGGAGCTCTGGTGATTTGGAGTCTGGACAGTTCTTAATGTGCTCCTGTTTGTGTCTGGGTGCAGGCACAGCTGTAATTCTTCTCTTGCAAAGTTGGGTCTCTGAGAGTGGGTCCCTTGGCTTGATCTCCTCTTGCCTTACAAATCAAGCTGAAATCAGCAGAATTGGGTAAATGTAGATCAGATTAATAAGCCAACACTCTTTATCCATTAGGACTCCTCACTTGAGGTGAGATGGTAGATATGAGCAAGGATTTGCAAGATAAGGTGTTTAATCACAAGAAACCCACATGGAAAAATCTGCTTAATCGAAAAGCAGGGAACTGGCTGAAGAGCCAATGATTCCAAACAGCTTTGATTCTTAATGGGGACAATAATTCTTTTTAATGGGAGTATCTTCAGATGATTTAATATTGCTTTGGGCCTTTTTATGTATCCTGGTCTTATGCTGGTCTTGTTTGCTTTTCTACCAGGAGCATTTGATGGGTTTAATGCTATGATAGATGCAGGAGGGGCATGTACTGGGGCAGCCCTGCCAATTCCTGGCTGTTGACTTGCTCCTTCCTTATCAATCTCACATGTCAGGTTGCCTTGCTAAGTGCTGCAAAGCTGCTGCTGGCTTTGGACTGCAGAGGTCTGTTCAGAAAGTGGCTTCACCCAACTGCATCAGCCTAAGGAACATCCCCAGAGCATCACTGGTGAAAACATTGGGAAATGGGTGTTTTCTTGTTATGGAGAGACACCCATCTCTGTCTGGAGTGTTTTACTGTGTGAGCTGTACTCTGTTCCACTGAGGTGAGATGTTGATAAATCAAAGAATGGGCAGTGGCACGATGTTTAGATGAGGACACGTTGTGTACCCCCAGAGGAAGGAAGTGTGACAGCAAATCACAGAACAGAATCCAAAATGTTGGCCTTTTTTCCACATCATATTCCCAAATATTCCTCGTGTGATGAACATTTTGTGTGCCTGTGAAAAGCCAGCTATGCTGGAACAGATCAGAAGAAAATAAAATGGTACAAAGAGGGACAAACAGTATAGGTAAATAAAAGACTGAGTAGACTTACTGTCTTGGAAGAAAATCACATTGAGTGCACATTGCCACAGCTTTGTAGATGTGCTTTCTGGCTTTGAAATTTGGCTGTGAATTTGCAGAGTCCACAGCTTTTCTTAAATACTGGCTAAGACAAAAATCCCAGAGATACTTCAGTTTTGCAGATGCTCCAAGTTCATCTGAGACACAAAGCTCAACTTCCCCCTCTGTCACCAAATTTCCTTAGTTTATCTTCTGGTGCAATGTTGGCTAATGAAAACACATCATTAAAGGAAGAAGTTTCTTGCCATTCATCCTTCCCCTCTTGTCCCTCCCTTAACTTAAGAACTAGTCCTTGTGTCCATTATTGTATTTTATTTTTTCAGGACTTAATGGTTGGAGGGAGGAGCCCAAAGAATAGAACACATTGATGAAGTTCCTCTTTCAGATGCCAGGTTTTGGCTGGATTCTTGGAAAATTTTGCACTTTCTATTAACTGATGTGTAATTCAGAGTAGAGAGATATTGTGTGCTGGTTTCTGACCTTTGCAAATGCTAAATCATGAAAATATCTGATTTATTGAATTTCTCCTCCCTCACCATAGTCTTGCCAAAGTGGTCATGACCACAATGAGTGAACTGAAATGACTTTGGTATTTGTATCATATATAAAATGTTTATTTTGGGATGTAGTTTGTGAAAACATTAATGTAAGATAGTTTTGGCCAGAATGAAGCTTATAAAGAAGTAACATTTAATCATCAGAGACTGAACTGCACTCAGGCTGAACAGTGGTGTTCAAGATGACTTCTTGAATCAATTTATTCTATTTCTGGTATTAAACTTCAACCTGGCAGGGGCTTAGGGTTGTCCATAATTCTGTAGATACTACTATGTCAGTGTGCTCTAAAATGCTGTCTGTAGCATTCTGCACTGGATTTATTAGAAAGTTACCATCCTTAACGCAGGAATTTTTTTGTTCTTACTTGGCTTGAATAGGCACTGGCATATTTTGGGAGAATGATATAGGTCTTTGTGCTCTGCACCAGACCATTAGCAGGCTTCTTTAATACCAGATACTTTGAAAGAGGTAGAAACTTGAATTAGAACATTACAAATTTTCAATTAGGATATTATGAATTAACCTCTCTATGGGGTGAAAACCGTCTGAGTCTCCACTATATATTCTTTGATGTTGTAAGATAGTAACCATTCTGGCCACAATTAGCTCTATATATAAGTCCTTAGTTTTAAACACATGTACAGTTCTGCTTGCAGACCTCTTGTGCCAGGGACTCGTATAGAAACTGAATACAGAAATCTGATCTTTCTGTGCAAAAGAAAATATACACTGACATTGTCATCTGATTTTTTTAAAGTCTTTTAGGCACGTATATAGAAAGACACATAAAATGTACAGTGTCTCCACTGCTGCCTGATAAATGTGGTGTTATCACCATACATACATTATTTTCTTCTCTTTTGCTACCCAGTGAATTCCAAAGGTCAATTTAGGATCGTTTGTTTGGGTTTTGCCTAAGTTTTTAAAGTTTTGCTTCTGAGGTTGCTGTGTTTTTGTGAACCCTGTTGACACCTACATCTTCCCCAGGGTGTGGTTATGTATCTCTTTAGCAGCAGCAGTGTTTTCTGCCGGGCAGGAGAGGAGCAGACCAGGTAATCAGTGTGTGGTGCTGCAGGCTGGCACCACCCCGACAGGGACCTTGGCATGGTGTTTTGGGTACCACGGAATAGAAATGGGCATCTTGTGTGTTTGGGGCAATGCTGGATTTGGTAAACAGGGATTGAAACTGGAGAGGAGAGGTAGTAACTGGGTCAGGTAAGGTCATTGCCTGGAGTGACTTCTTTTGCACAAGCGTTGGATCATCCCTATTCTGAGGCTTAGCTCTTCTTTTTACCCTAAAAAACCTCTCTGTTGGCCTTTTGGAAAATGATAACGTCAGTGAGGTCATTGTGGAGTTGGATGTTAGGCAAACCACTGGATATTTTGTTAAAAAAAAATGGTCCCTGCCAATATTTTGCAAGCAGTCCTTTAAGTTTAAACCACATCCTAAAGTTAAAATGTGACTATGTCTATGGATAGATAAACTTGTGTGTGTATACAGCACGGCCTAATCCCCTCATTAATTATAGTTCTTTTTTCATTGCAGGGATCTTTAAAATAGATAAACAGCAGTTCTGAAATCACAACATGGAGGGTGAAAACCTTAATGTGTTTTTAAGTTACTTAGAGGGCGGCCTATACAAGGGGCTAACTATTTCTTAGCAAGAAAAATGCCTTTGAAAATCTTTCCATAGTTCAGGTATCTTCTTCAAAACCACATCTGATAGGGGTTTAGTCTCGGCATTCAATAACATCATCATTAAACTTTAACACATCACAAACAACATGTTTATTATTTTAACATTGCTTTCCAGGATCAGGTTTAAATCATGGTCTCTAAAAACGGTGTAAGTCCTGTTCTTTCTGTCTTTTTTTTTTTTTTCTTTTTTTCTGAGAAAGATGTATTTGCTTTTTTTAAAATGAGTGTCTAATACCAGGCGAAAAGATGAATTGCAAATGGTCCTCGTTGATTTTAACACTTGGTGGTCACGACTCTGCTAGGAGAGAAAAGCTGCATGATGAAGGTACGAACAAAAAAAGATGCAGAGGCTTGACGGTAATCTGAAATAAAGAAGAGTACATTTCAGAGAAACTTTTACTTATTGAGGGAGGAGAAAGGGCTTTGGCTCCCAAGTGCTCTGCCCGTGACAGTGAAAAGCCATGCACGTTGTGCAGCTTCTGCCTGCGCATTCCCTGTGTCAGGGCACGTCCTCTGTGTGAGGTCGTGCTCAGCTCTGTGGGGGCTCTCGTGGGGCAGCTGGAGGCTGTTTCCAAGGCCAGAGCTGTGTCTCCTGAGGAACGGCAAAGCTCTGCTGCTGCTGTTGGGGTGTTGAATGGGGAGATTCAGTGGTGGTGGGGGAGCCTCAGTGCCCTGGGGCTCAGCTGGGATCACCGCCCTTCACTGCCTAACAGCCCTGCCTTGCTCCTCGGCCATGGAGCCCTTGTTGTGTCGTTCTGGGCCACAGGGGTGTCTTGGAACGTGACTTCTAGGCAATTCCCTGACATACAAAGTGATAGCTGTCTCCCACACCATTGAATTATGCCCTTTAGAGAGCTGGCAGAAGGCAGACCAAAGCTGTACATCTCTGGGAGGAGTTGGGGTGGTGCCTCCTCTATGGCCAGGAAGACAAGACCATTGCACAATGCCACCTTGTTCCTTAGAATGAGCAGGCAAATGTTCATGGTGCCTCAGTTTTAGGGCCATGCAACAAGCTGAACTTTTCTTGAACTTTTGATATCTGCAGTCTGCCCTCTCTGTAGTATTACCTCCCCCTCAGTACCATAGTTCACTGTCAAAAGAAGCTCGAGAACATATCTTCCTCCTTTTCCAATCACAATAGGCCTTATTAAACCTTGTGTCCAAGCAGGATGGAATGTGTGCAAGTTCTGGGACTTTCTCAACTCTCAAACTTAGCAGTGAGAGCTGTAGATTGCCAGAAAATAATAAAAATAACCCCTCCTAGTTCAGCAAGAGGTTTTTAAAGCACTTTTGAAAAAAGCTTGAAATGTAATTTGTTGTCTTGGGTTTTTTTGTTGGTTTGTTGTTGTTGTTTGTTTGGGTTTTTTTGGGGGGGGTGTTTCATTTTTGTTTGTTTTGGGTTTTTGTTCATTTTTTTTGTTTGTTTTGTTGTTGTTGTTTTGGTATTTAGAAGCTTTCAGGTAATTTTTGAGTCTGTCGGTTCAGCTGCTCCCTGTAACACAGCTGCCTTCTCTGATACCCCAAAGGCAGGGCTGCAGAGCCTTGAGTGTTTTAATCTCCTCCTTCTTGGGCCGGGTGTTGGTTATGTATTGGATTGCAAAGGCCAACACAAAACTTTGCAGTTTTTATAGATGTGAAACATTCTGAACTCGTCTGTAGAAGGTGACATAAATATAGAGCTGTACAGGGTGCTACACAGGGAGGTAGGTTTGGATCCATCACACACACACGTTCTCAGGAAGATCTGAGGTGGTTTCAAGGCTCTTGTTTTGTCTGAAAGACCTAAACAACCTTCTCTAAGTACCAGGCCTTAAAACACATTTCAAATTGATGTTTCAAATATAGTGATCTATTTCAGGCAATTCTGGTCACATATTTCTTCTTGTAGAGAAAGGAAACCTTTCTGAAGAAGGTCTGAGGATCATCAAGGTCTGGGCAAGTGAGATCTTGTCAAACTTTTACAGACAAATGTTCTTAAAACTGAATAGCTTGTTTAGTGGCACGAACCATTATTTCCTTATCTCTGGTTGTTCCTTTCTTTCTTTACTAAGATATTGCTTTCCTGTGTCCTGTTAAATTCCTCATCCTGTTAGAATAAGGGAGGGAAAAGGGAGAGAAATATTGTCCTGAGCTGCACAGACACATTGTCATTGTGGTTTCCTATTAACTTTCTGCTGATTTCTGCTTGCTTATCGTGAGCTTTAATGTTGTGTTACACTTTCCAGCAGCAGTGCGTCTCTAGTGCTTTGCCTCTGAAGCACTAAAACTTACTGTTCCCTCCTTTGCTGTTGTTGTCTTCCTCGTGGAAAACAGCCTCCTTAGGATCACAAGAACAACAGGGCCAGTTATTTTAATCAAATGATGTTTTTCAGGATCTTGAAAGGTTGCTATATCAGCCTCTGCTCTGACCTCTAAAACAAAATCACTTCCATTCACGTTATTATCTTCAGCGTGTGGGAAACAGACGGAATCTGAATATTCTATTTTTCCTCCCTCCATTTTTTTTTTAAAGTTTTTTTTTTTTGGTGTTTGCTTGATTCCTTTTGAAAATGCAACCAACCTATAAGCAAACAGCCTCCTCTGTGTTCATTCCCCAGCATTCTCCAAATATTCACATTCTTAAAATACCATCATCTTCCTTATTTTCTCAATTCTGTATTTGTTTACACTCAAAAGCTTCTTTGTAGCTGCCTACACTGAGCTGGGAAAACATATAGTCTAGTCCTTCTCTATGTAAATGTACAATAGATTGTTAATGTCTTTGTTACCAGATACTAGCAAGCTTTATTGAGGACAAATCCATATGCCAGTGAAATTGTACAACATGAATGTTCCCAAATGTATGCAATGTTCTTCAGATTAATTGGATTCCATGGAACATATTCCCATCACAATGTGCAGAGGTTTTAAACATATAACTCTCATTAATGTTAATGGGAGTCACATGCTTAAATCCCAGCACTTCTAGATAGGAATAGCATTGCTTTAAATGAAGCCAGCGTCCACCTTACTGTGAACTATTACGAGTAATGACTGCAGTTTTCTCCTATGGATGAGGAGGGAACAAGTGCTACCAAATCATCTCTCCAAAGCATTTCATATTTCTGACATTGCTCAGCAAAAAACCTGTGCTGAACTGAAGAATTAACTCAGTACTGGAAGTTTTGCTGTTATGTTAAAAAGTGAAGTATACTGTTCAACAATCAGCCTTGAAATAACAGAAATGAGTAGGAAACAGCATCTTCTGTAGCAGAAGGAAAGAATAATCCTCTTTCTTGGTAGCACACATCATATTTTCTTGAATTTTGAATGATACATGTACATAACCAGAATGTACATGAATTAGTAAGAATTCTACTAATATCTCAGTGTGGGCTGTTCAATTATGTTTTTCCTAAGCTGAGCCAATAACTTTGGTGGCAATTTTGTTTCCAAGTATTATTTCATGATAGTTCATAATACAGCTCTTCCACGGTGTTGGAAATGCAGCAGAAATGGGCACACTGGAACCTAAGGCAGTTCTTGAACAAAGTCACTGACTATGGACCGTAAATAGAGGAGTAGAGAAATTGGACTCTGAGGTGGTTAAGGGAGTTTTGGATTATTTTACGTCAGTCTTTATAAAACTCCTTAGTTAACATCGTTATCAGTTAACTAGCTGTGGTGAGCCACAGACATCACACTAGTCACTTGTAAAGGAACACGTGACAATCTCTTCAGAGATACAAGTAGGTGGAAATAGGTGGACTTGCATTTTAGGCGAACATTTCTGTGTCATCCTGAAGCCAGTGTGAGATTTGTTCTTATGTGTCTTGTGCCCATGAGGAGCTGTGCCTTGGAAATCCTGCTCCGGAGTAAGGGGAGCAGAATTCTGACCTCGCACAGATTCCCATGGAAGCTGATTTTGCAGTCTCAAGGATAGGATTATGTTCTGCTTGCAACAGGATGCAATGGCCTGGGAAGGGGACACCATTTCCATGGCAGGAGCAGGGGTAATTGACAGCCTGGTTCTCTACTCCTCACTTTCTCCTGTAGGGAAATACTACAGCAATGTTGTGTGAGCATAGATAGGTTTTATATTCATGAAACAACCAGGCCACAAACAGAAGGGACAGAAAAGGACTAATTCTGTGTGACATAATTGGATATGGCAAGAGGCCAGACTGTTTGATTCTACTGGAAAAATCCCAAATGCTGTGCATGGAAGCTGACTGTGGGAGGGAGAAGCTACATCATTGCTTTGTTTACATGGCATATGTGTCGGGCAGGCTGAGGAGAAGGGCACAAAATGCATCCGGTCATCTCAAAGAGGTCCTTGATATTTGTCTCAGAAGAAATGCTCTACATCCAAACTTTTTCAGTCAAATGTGTGTGGAAAAAAGGGTCTATCTAATACAGCCATGAGCTGGGGTGGTTGTGTGGGCAGTCTAAGGGGGGAAGCCTTTAATCTCTAAAAATGTTGTGGTTGATTGTCCAAATTTGAGTCTCTTCTGGTCAGTAGTGGACTTCTTCCAGGTATTCCTTTTCATCCTCCAACAGTGTTTTGTGGTCCTTTCCTCTGTTCCTCAGAACAAAGCCACGCAGGCGAGCAGGAGATCTTCTGGTTTGCACAATCATACCTATGGAGAAGCACTCAGAGGTTGGGAGATGGTTATCACCGATCACGTGCCAACATTTTCAAAACTCATCTCGATATGAGTAAACTGTTGCTCAAATAAAGCTCAATTCCTTCCTGCTTATTCAGTGCTTTGCTTATTATACTAAATTGCAAGCTTTCTGTCTGCGACGTCGTCTTTCTTGTGCTGGCTTCCCTACAATCTTCTGATTCATTTACGACTCAAAGCAACCATCTCTGTTCCTGAGTATCTGAGAAACTAACTGAACATCAAGATTCAACACTTGTGGAAACTGGAGGCATTACGTAGTCTTTGCTTTTCCCCTTCACTTCCTTTTCTACTGTCATATTTTACTCATTTTTGCTTTCGTGCTTAGAAAGGGCAGAAACTTCTTTTCTTTTCCTGCCGCATCTTTCCTGATGACGTTCCTGCATCTTATCACTGATTGATTTGTATGTGTGAGTCATGGCAAAAATGGAATGCCTCATCTCCCTAACCAACCACCTCCACCCCCATTTTTGTCCCCTCTCTCAGTCCTGTCGTACGAGTGCCACTGGTGACTCACCTCTCTTTGCGTTACTTCATCGCTCAGGTGGCCAGTTCTGTTGAAACACTTATGGCGACTCAGGATAAAGTTGGTAGATGGAAGGTTCACTGGTACTTTCCATTAGGTTGGACTGTTCCAAGATCTAAAACAATCCTTCTTCAGCATCTTTTTCCATCAGTCCATCTAGCTAGTGTTAAACTGGGAAGAGATTAATTGAGGTGGTTCGAATGATTTGCCTGGTGGCCAGAAAGGACACTGCACAGGGCCAGAATGTGCCAGAGTATTGTTTGAGTGGAAGGAAAGGCACCAAATTATTTTTCTTCCCTTCACTGGTTTGGCACGCGGTGACCCAGAATGAATGTGTCCTTGTAGCCCAGCCAGATACAGAAATTGCTCCCTCTGACCATCCTTGCACACACTGTAAGCAAAGACATCAGGAAGAGCAGAGGTGGACTTGTCGCTGCCCAATGTCAGTGGTGATTCCATAGGTGCTGTTCTCAGCAGTGGATTTAGTGTTTCTTGGTATTTTAGGAAATGTATTAACCTAATTTATCACCTGCATATGTAGCTGGAGTCTGAAATGAGAGATGGGAACATTGATTGACCTTCAGCAAGCAAAACCTGGGAAAAAGGCTTATTTCTTGGCCAAAGCTTGCTAAAGAATTTTATTCATATTCTGATTGGCACTGACCAACACTCCTACTCTTCTAGTTTAAAAAGCATAAAAAATGCACTTCCAACTTAGTGGAATTCAGTACAGTGAGAGCAATGATTTCTCTCAGTCAAAAGCAGAGAATTGGTTGTATTGCAAAAGCTTTGTAAAACATTATGTTTGTTTGACTAAAGTGAGCTGGACAACACACCCTGGGGGATGCAAAGTAGCATTCTCTTTTCTGATTTAGTCAAGACAGACAACTCGGTGAAAGACACTTGAGAGGAGAGAGCAGGTGTATTTCTTTCTCCTGGCCTACTGTTTGCTCAAAGCTTGTCCTCATTTGAGGACAAAAAGCCCTGTTGATAAAAACATTTTTGATGCAACATAAATACAAAATTACCCAGGAAAGCAGTGAAACGCCCGTCTAAGATGTTCAGCTTGGAACATCCCTTTGGATCTGGGTAAGACAAATTCTAATGTGATGGTGGTCCAAGGCTGAGGGTCGATGCTATTTATTTGTCCCTTTGGCATGAATCTTTAACACTTCCTTTAGACTTTCACAATCCCTTGGCTAATATTGCTGGAAAACCTCTTTGTGGAGAAACATTGACCATCATACTGAAGGATCCTTCATCCTTATTCTTTCTGTTTCCTGGGTGCCTTCCCTGTGCCACAGCTCCCATTGCTAGGCATTATACTTGGGAAAACTGCTTGCTTTTTTTAAAAGAAAAAAAATGTGGGGAAGAAAGAGAGAGGGGAGAAAAAGGGCTTGTGAGCCTATGGTGAACTTAATTAACATCGCTGGAGGGACTGCAATAAAGTACTTAACAGGGCTATAGTGAAACCTTGCAGGACATGAACAAGTCAAAATATTATTGACGTATTCAATTATTTGCAGTTGTGGGGGTTTTGTTTTCTCTGACGACTCCTGAAAATAATAAAGCACTTAAAAGTTCCGCTTTCACTTGGCTGACCCAGCGCTCTCGCAGCAGCACAGTGTGTTACCCCGGGAGGGAGCTGAGCCGGAGCCAGCGCGGGGCGAGGAGCGCTGAGAAAGCAGTACACACAGTCCCTCTGGAGGGGAGCAGCTCACATTCATCTCTAGGGGCTCTTCCTGCCTGGCCTGTATTATTTATTTTACTATTATTAGCATTTCTGAGACACCAATCACTATGGTAACTGTGTGCCCATAATAACTTTGCATCTCTGTGATTCTCTCCACCAGCGGTTTCTCTGCTCTTCGCAGTTGCTAATTGCTTTCACCCCGCACGCGTGGCCTGTTGCACTCTGTAGGTTATTGAACCTGAGGACCTGCTCCAGAAGGGAAGGCTGAGGTGCAGAGGGTTTAAGGGATGAGCCTCTATGGGTCTCCTCACTCCTGGACATGCCTCTCCAGAATAAATCTGCATTTCACCTTCTTTTCTTGGCTTCTTAGAGGTGCACTGCAATAGAGACTTAAACCATCAACCCCTTCTAGGCTTCATCTTTCTCTTTAAATTGTTCCTATCAGTTTTCTTCTGCTTTCCGAGCCCTTGAGACGCAGTGCTGGGAGCCAGGGAAGGCTCTGTCTGAATGATCTTGATGAAAATATTTCTCACAGCTCCTCAGGAGTGCGTTTTGCCCCAGCCTTGCACAGACAGACATCGCGGGCATCGTGACCCCACGGCAAGTTGAAGGAGGACTATGGGAGGGCCTCAATGGTTGTGCAGCTCAGCTGTGCCCCCTGCCAGCTGCAGAGATGCAGCCCCATGGCATTCAGCATCAGAGATGTTTACGGGGGGACCGCTGCAGGTATCCCCACAAACCTGCTGGTTAGGAACACCTCAGAGGAGAAACCCCCCACACATCCAGACCACAGGGCAGCAAACTCATCCCTGCATTTCACTTCAGTTTTCAGCCGCAGCCAGGACTCTGTGGTTGCAGTCACCCACTGGCACAATAGTGTCATTTTTAATCCTTTTAATATTTCTCTTTTTAAGAGCATCTTAGCTCGGGGACCACATGGAGGCTGAATGGCAGGAAGCCTGTAAGCTCTGGGGTTGTGGAGGGGAAAGACACAGTCTGCAGCAGTGCCAGTATGCACATCACAGGAAGAATTATGGTTGATTTTCGCATATATCTATAACATCTGTGTGGCTAATAAAATTGATGGAGTTTGTCATAATCAGCCTGTACTCTCCAGTGAGAGAATTATGTCTGAGCATTTGGAAATCTCATGCACAGGCAGTTACTGAGGGAATGCTGTGAAGATTAAGTTGTTTCTGCGTGGCAATGAATGCCCACGCTGAAATGTGCTGCCTGCTTCTGTGCTGCAGTGGGGTCCTCAGGAAGAGTATGCTCTTAAGTGAGACACTTGTATTAACTAGAAAAACATGCTTTTATGGTCTACCTGCTGTCACAAGTGTGCATTTACATTCAGGCTGTTGCACTAAAATAGTGGATTTCCAGTGCAACCAAAACTAATCCCAGAAATACTGCATGGAACAGCCTCAGTGCCTACTCTGTGTGGAAAAGGGGAAGTCTCCCCAGAACGACATAAAGGTACTGCTCTGATCTCCTACAAAACCCTCACCCACCAGTGTTCCTGGCATTGCTTGTGCCTCGGGATTGGCTTTTGGAAAGTCTTGAGCTCCTGGGCTCTCTCTGCCACAGGGTATCGTGTCCTGCCCATCACTGCCGCCCGCTGCCTTGGGGCTTTTGGAAGCCCAGCACCCAAAATCCATGGGGTGGAAGGAACTAAACCTCAGACATACTCGTCCTCCAAGGGCTGAAATGTGAGGAATGGGTGTTTTGTAAAGTTACGGTTTTTAGAGAATCATACAGTAACCTTTTGTAATAATGTTACCTAGTGTGCTACTTCCTGTGGGATTTTTTTTCCTGTTGTGCTGAAGAGCTGGTATAATCCATGTTCTTTTGCTGGATCAAATGTAATCAGCTGATAGGTGTCAGGTTCCCCAGGAAAAAAATGGACAAATAATGCTGCGATGACAAATTCTGATCACATTCGTTTTATAAGCAGAGATGGTTGCAATTTCATATGTGATGGATTGAAAAACAGTACTCAAGAGGGGTTCATACATTCTGTATTTATTTACTGCATTTTGTTGGCTATGGGCTTAAACAAAATTGGTTTTGCATCCAAAATGTAATCTGAATGCCTGTGAACACAAGAAGGCAGATGAACACGAGTCATTTGAGCATCCAATTCCTTTGCATGTGCATTTAAACACTTATTTTTGAAATATCAGAGTGGGCAACATTTAGCAGTTTGTTAAAAGTACGGACTCTGATTTTTCAAGGCAGTAGCTTGATTCCCTATAAATCTGTAATATGTGTAATTCTGACTGTGGCAGTTCTGTACCTTCTGCCTCTTCCCTGCCCTGTCAGCGTAGGAAAACTCCTGGAGCAGTGTGTGATATTGCTGTTTGAGTTCAGAAGAAATCCAAACCAAATGAACCTCTTTGGTAACTCCTCTTAACTCCTCTGTCTTTCTGGGATGGATATAGCCATTCCTCCTCCACCTTTTGAAAGAATTTTGGGGCCTGACCCAAAACACATAAATTTCTAAGGATTTCACCTCAAACCCACGTTGCTGTAAGAAGTCAGTACAGTACTGCCATTTAAAAGTGAGTTCAAGTCTTTTATTGTTTTAGATCCAATGATAATAAAGACAAATGCATTGGATTAATAACTCTCCTACCTTGAAATTTAATTTAAAATCTCTTGTAATGTAATCACATTTGGGTGTGCCATTACCCAGATGGAGAGAAATTTGTTTTGTTGAGAAATTGCTTTAGCATAAGAATGACTTGAGTTTATTAACAGGGAAAAAAACATGACTCCCCTCCCCAGCCACTCCCCATGCATTCCAAAAATAAGAAACTCATTTCAACATGGACATTACTGGTTAAAAAATAATTACACATAATGAAATGTCATATTTCACACATACTCCCTGCAAACCATGCTTCTTAGTCTTCCCCAAAACACTGCAGGGTGTAACCGGCTCTTTCTTCCTCCTTCATGAAAAGAGTATTTCACAATGGAATTGTGTGATGACAAAAAATGGTGCTGGAAAAGCATCACTACCCAGAGAGACATAAGGAATTGCCACAGGCCACTGCTTATAATCCCACACAGTATTAAGTAGTCATTGTATCTCTTTCCAGGGCTTCATTCTTCTTTTGTGACCTACAGCCTCGACGAGAGTTTTTACAGAAACGGAACACCACGGAACAGCAAATTCGGGAACCCTGTCACTTGACAAAAAATGTTTGGCCCAGAATGTTATTTTTTTTTAAATGTATCTTTCAGCCGCTGTCATTAAAATTGTTAAATAGCTTTAGGAACCTGTTTTGTCAATTACCTTGGGGACAAGTATGAAATACTGGGCTGTTAAACGTGTGCCACAAAAAATAAACTGCGCCGTGCGAGAGCTGCGGGAGGAGCGCTCGCGGGGCTGGACACGCGCCGGCACACCTCGGCTCCTCACGGATCCTCCCCACTGCTGCAGCAGCTCTAATTAGTTGGGATTAGATATTCCCAAGGCAGGGAGATGCTCTCCATAAATATTTGTTTGCATTTAAAAGCAGGTTTCTGCAAAGGTTCTGGTGCTGACGGTTTCCCTCCAGGAGCACTGGCAGGGCGTGGGTGCAATGCCCAGGTGCGCACAATGTGTGTGACCCATGTTGTGCACTGAGGCCCCTTAATCAGCTAAGTTTTGGGTTATTTCTTCAAGTAGAGCTTTGGTGGGGCTGATTCTTACATTTTTAAATATATTTAATACATAAAAGAACATGTACACCATTGTGCATTAAACTGAATTGCAAAAATGAATTTTGTGCCTGAGAGCAAGAATATTCATTGTATACATTAATGCTACCTCATTTCTAATTATTTATTTCTAAATATGGGTGGTGCTGCATGTCTCTGGAGGGGCATATTGCAGTTCTGTGAGCTTATGTTTGGATGGATAAAAGTGTTTGAATCCCACAATATTCCTTTTTAAATAAATATGTAGTGATAAGCCAGTGACATTGCTAAGAAAAGAAACTGCTAGTGATTATGATTATCATAACTGTAGTAGACTGGGCTAATGGTGCTGAGTTAAAGTTCCTGTGGCAAAGTTTTTGCAAATTCCAGGGATTTTTCAAGATAGCAAGAGGGAAATCAAAGAGGTTTGTGGGTTTTTTACTCATTAAAACGCCATCCTGAAATAAAAGAGGTAGAAATGAAAGGAATGGAATAGGAAGGTAAAGAACTGATTGGAAATGCCAGGAACAGAAGAGAGAGGGAAGGAAGTTTGACAAAATATTTAAATTCTTCTCTTTGAATGAAAGAGTTACGTGGGGGAAAAGAATGCTCATTTTAATTTTATGAAATGAAATTTTATAAATTCTCTCCATTTAATGCCCCCATCTACTCCTGCTTGTAATTAACAGTACTCAACATTAGCACTTATTAACCTCAGCAACACTTTGTTTAAAACAATATTTTGCAAAATTGCAATCAGTTTTTCACTGCTGTGCATTGCTGGATGTCTGGGAGAGGTTCTACAGCCACCCATAACCCACTTCATCCTCAAATCCAGGCGTACTTTACATTCAGAGCTTTGAAAACCAGCTAAATTTACACCCAGCTTGCTCTGGAAATAAATCTGCTCATTTAGATGAGGTCTCATTTAAAATGGCTTAGCCCAATAATTAATCATTTCATTCTCTTTATATATTTGTGGGTGTTTGAAAGAAGTTTGATTAGTTACCAGTGATTACACTTCCCAACACCCTGCGAAGGAAATAATAAAATAAAACCCGTCAGGCTTTTGTAAGGATTGCTGGGGCTGAATTTGGGCTGAATTTCATAGTGACTTACTTACTGGCAATTATTTGTCTGCCTTTAACAGGAACTCCATCCTGAAGGAGGTTATCATCCAGGAGTTATACCCAGCTTGTTTTTAAACCTGCGAAGGGAAGATACTGTGAACAAAGCAGGGATGGCTCTCAGGTTCCTCCCCAGGCAGGAGGAACTTCTCACCAGGAGAGCAGTGGGGCTGTTTTGGATCACCTGAGCACAGGTACCACCAACCCACCCTCTGGCACGCTCATGCTCCTCCTGCCCATCATTTGGGCTCCTTCACTAAGTGCAAACAAACAGAAAAACTTGCAGTCACTGACCTGTTGTTTCTAAATGCACTAAATTATTTTAAGGAGTCCTGAGATTCAAGAAATTTTTCTAATCCAAGGTTTTTGGCTTGTAAGGAGATGGAGAGGGTAAAAGATCGTGTTGGTCGGAGCAGATATTACACCTCTAAAGCTGCCCGTGGTTTCTTATCTGTATTGTGGGCAAAGTGGATGGATGTCAGAGTTCAACACACCCATGCTGTTTAACCTGGTGCTATTATCACAATGACCTTAACCAGCTAGGCAGTTCACAGAGCAGGCACTAAACAGAGCATGAGATGAATTTAATGGATTACTAGGGAGTATGTTATTGCAAGGAGAAGCACCTGTGGAGCAACATATTTACCTCAGTTCCACTGAATGAGCATGTTGAAAGTGAATTGGCACAGCCTTCTGCTTTATGAAAGGAAGTATTTTGTCATTCTTCATGCTTTCATTAAGAGGATTTAAGGCAGAGGATGCTGAAACGGTTCTGTGTTGGCACCAAAAAAAATCACAGATTAATAGTGGAGCTTGAAAATAGTAAAGCATCTGATTTTTGCTTTTTCATCAACAAGCCTAATAAACCAGGATGAAACTATTAACATACAAATAGACAACCTTCTGATTAAAACAGCAGCAGCCAGCCCAGCCGGAAAAAGACCTCTTCACGCAGAAAGCAATTATGATGGCGAGTGTTGTCCGATTCACTTCCATTTGCAACAAACCTAGAAAATCAAAATGTAACCAATCATAATTTTGCAGAAATCCTGGTGTTATTTAAAAACGAAGATGCTCCTGATTTATTTTATCATGATTAGCATTTTAGAAGCCCCCGAATGTACTGCAAGGTTGTACTCCTTTGAATTTCTACTCTAGGCATGTACTGTAAATAAGAAGATGTAAGCCCTCAGGATAAAGTATTGTGGGAAACCTCCCCAGAGGAAGGATAGATGTTATCCTAGATTGTACTACTGTAGCATACTTACCTTCATTTCCTGTATCTCCCCTAAGATGGTCATCTGTGGAAAAAAATATACTTCCTGACTATTCCATCATTTAACCATCTACCTCCTGATGATGATGATGATGTAGTGGAAAGAAGTTTCCTGGTTTTAAACTCAAGCCATGACAGCTGATACCACTCAGATGTCCCAGCTTGGAAATTCTGTTTTGTCATGAAGGGAAGCACTGGCACAGGAGAGTTTTCCCTCATGACAGAGCAGACCTGGTTTCCTGTTTACGCGGGCCGAGCGTTCCGCGCCCGAGCCATTGTGGACGCGTGTCCGTAGTGTGTTCACCCCTCGGAGCAGGGAGGCTTTTCAGTAACTCTCTGCTGCCTAATTCGCATTTATGCAAGCAGAGCATAAGTGGTACCAAGCCCTAAATAATTTCCTCTTTCCCCCATTCAGAAAGGGTGTAAATACATGCCAAAATCCCTCCTCATTCAGTAAAGTGCAGAGGCTCGTCTGTAATTTAAAGCATGTGTTGTAGGACTGGTTGTTTTCTGAGAACACGAGTATGTTGAGATTTTTTTTTTCCCGTGTCTTGAACATCGATACACACTGTTCATTTTGGAGAAAGGAGTCAAGATGCACTTTTCCAGGTAGAGGCAGGAGTGCCTGTAGAATTATCTGAAGGAAGCCACTTCATTTCATTTGAGAGACACAGTTCTCTTGGATGTTTTGAAAAAATGTCTTAACATGCTAACTCTGAAATGATAAGAGTTTTTGGTGTCTAGCCTAATTTTGATATTGAGGCAAGTGTACATTTACTGTGCCAGTGAGCTCATCATCCCATTAGATTTTTCTTAAATTAAATTTATTTTCAATATTCTTTTCCTAGGAGAACATAAAACTGGTAGCCACTCACTTGTTTAGGTGGTCCAAACCTGATCGTTATATATTAGGAAAGAATTTGGAGATGGAGCATGCTGGAAGATGATTCCTGCATCACACAGAGTTAAAAACCTAATTAGACAGCTAAAGTAGCCTCCAAATATGCAGACGCTCTTTTGCACTCCAAAATAGTTGCATCAGCTATCAATCAAGTGGATAAACGATGCAGACAGGCAACTGAGGGTTTTCATTTGTGAGTAATATTAATTGTGGGTGTAAAATGAAAGATATAATAAGTGATGAAGGTACCACTCAGTACTTGGCTGAAACATTTTCTGAAGTTAGCTCCAAATGGAGAGTACCAAATGGGACAATTGTATAAACAAATAAAATTTCAGCTCGGCACTGACCATTGTTATGTTCTTGAAAAAACATATAGAAGTTCCCATTGATTATTGTTCTCCTTGGTTTTGCTTTTCCAGCCCTGTATTCTGGCTTGCTGTTCATTAGTCTGGAGTAATTGGGCTGGGAGAGCAGCATTCAGACCTCGGTTCAATATGCAAGGCAAATGAAATATGCAATTATCTGATACAGAGTCACAGAATTGCATCAAATGGAAACAAATAGTGCCAAATCAAGACCACATGTTTTTAAGAGGATTATGAATTTAAGTGATATGCAGCTAAATGTCATCTATTCACAAATAATTGAGGAATTTGAAAAAAATCCTTTTGAAGGTTTTTGTGAATATAGTAATTGTAAATACACTTGCCAGGATTTTTCTGAGGTCAATGTGCAGAAGTCTGAAATTCAGACAGAAATGACTCTGTTCCTGATAATCCTATCTGAATGGGACTCCTGATTGCCCTTCAGTGGGGTCTGATCATTCCCCCATTGAAGACTGGACATCTGAACCAATGCTTTCACGCAGTAATTAACCCCATGAGTTTTCAGATAAACCTTTAAGGGTTTTTTTTATAAATCATGTTCAAATGAGCCATTCTTCATCTAAATCTGAAAAATCTCAGAGATGCTTTCTGCTTCCTCTTCTAAAATATTTTTAATAATGCATTTAGGCATTTCACGCCCTGTGTCTGCAGTAGCTTGACAAAGGACCTTTATATTTTCCCTTATTTAGATACTGGGCAGAGCTCTTCACCTCACGTCTGTCACTGAGGTCTACATGTGGTTGCTAAGCCTCCCCTATCACATGGAAGGGTGGAGACAGGGCAGCGGTTTTCTCTGGAAAAAAGACAGAGGATCATGCCAAGTAGCAGAGAAGTATTGGCAATGGCTTTCTTGGGAAGAGATTGAGACACCCTTTCGACAGGAGCCAACACCCATTTTGAGAGGAAAAACGTTCGTCCCACCATCTAACTCGGCAGTGTCTTCTCCAGCAGACACTTCTCTGGGAAAACACCCACTGCTGTGGCTGGGGCCAGTGGAGATCCTGTGACTTGCTCTGCAGATCCTCAGTCAGCAGTACCAGCCCTGCCTGTGCTCATCCTCTCTTTTTATTGCATTTTTGCCTGCACAAAATACCATGAACAGCCAACTGGCCCCAGTTAAACGTGAGAATGTGAGTGAAGCAGGTTTCCCCTGCCTGCTGTCTTGTTTCCAGAGACTTAACGGTGGTATCTTGCCTTGTGTCTGCATCGATCTGGTCATCATCTTCTACTGCCTGGCAGTCTGGGGCTCAGTGTCCCATCTGCAGGCAGCAGGAGTCTAACAGGGCTCACATCTCCCCAGGCTGGTGTGGGAGGGTTCGCAGGGAGCCTGCTGTCAGTATGTGCACTGCTGGTTCAGGCAAAACAAACTCTGCCTACACAAACAATATAATTTTGGCTAAATTCGAGCCCAAAGAAATCGCTATCTTGTGCTCTTCTCTCACGTGTATGTTTTTAGGCTAGTTATAGTTTGGATACTAGCTTGCATAAATCCCATTCTCTTGGTGGTTTGGGCTTTGGTGTGGGACAGGTTTGTGTAAATCTGTTCATTCAGTTAAACCAGAGTAACAGCTGAATTCAGACAGGTCTGCTGTAGAGACCTGAAACACATACCCAAGATAAAGCAAATTCCCAAATCTCATTGACAGATGCAACCAAATAAATAGTCAGTTTTAAAGCTTTTGTACAGAAGACACTGAAGAATTTTTATAACTAAATCATTTAAAATACATTTTAAGAGTGCAAAAGGGTGAGAGAGTATTGCCAAATGCCCACTGCAACATAGACCTTACAGATTGCCAGAAATTTTTGGAAATTGAGGAGATAGCAGTGTCTGCTATTTGGATAACCACGCAGAAAACAAGTGCTGTGAGCTTTGGAAAGCCCGTGGAGCACAGGGATGGGATCAGAAGGCAGAGGTAAGGGAAGGGCACTTTGTGGGCTTCACTGTGTCCCAAGACTGCATCCTATTTCCTACACTAAAGGAACACATCGTGTTGGGTTTTCTCCAACAAGCAGGATATTGTTCTTTTTCAACAGTGTTATCAAGTTTATTTGGGGTTTTTTGTTTTGCTTTTAATTGGGAGCAGCAGCAAAGTTCAGAGTACTATATGCAGATGTTACAGGGACACGAAAGTACAAGATAAGGTGCTTCCTACCACAGGAAGGCTATTTTAATAGTTCGTTTTTAAGCTGATATTTACGAAGGAAGGAAAGTCAAAGGCAACAATAATTAATGTCATCATTATGGTGCTGATTTTCAGAGAAACATAGTGGGATTAGGAACTCAATCATGTCAGCTTCGCAGAAGACTTCAACACCAGATCAGGTAGCAATTGAAAGACAATAACCATCAAAATCTAGGTGTTTCTCTCTAAATTTTATATTAAGAACCTGTATTTATATAAGTATAGATATTGCAGATGGAAAAGAGTGTTAACAAAAGAGAAGGTAAATTTACAGGCCTCACCATCTTCCCCCATTAATGGTTCTCAGCAAAACATGCTGAGCTTTGTGACTTTTTATTTATCATTAAAACACAATTTTTGTTATTTGCTGAATGGTTAAAATTTCTTTTCCTGATAATTTGGGGAGGTAGCTGTTTATCATATAGAATGATAAACAAAAGCTGCAAAAGTCTTTTCAAATGGGTTAGTTTGCAGCCCTATAGAGCAGTGCTTCATGAGTTTATTTGCATCGTCAGGAGAATCTAAACTAATTTAATTCATGGTAGGGAGCATATGTTAATGACTTCTCTAAGTGGAGGAAGGTAGTGCACACCTCCCTTCTAACTCAGTGGTCCTGATCTACAAGCAGGCCAATAGATCAAAACCACATGCTATTGCATGGTAAGAATTGAATTCTTGTTCTCCTTAGGTGCTTTTATACATCACAAAAACCATTGGTGTGTTTGCTACCACGTCAAACTGTCCAAAGGTTGAATGAGGTACAGGTTGGGTGGATCCCTGAGCAACCTGAGCTGGCAGGTGGCATCTCTGCTCCTGGCAGGGGCATGGAACGGGATGATCTCTAAGGTGCCTTCCAACTCAAACCATTCTCTGATTCTGTGATCTCCCTGCCCAGCAGAACAAAGTGCTGCTGGCCAGTGGGAGAGGAAGGGAGGGAGCTCTCTTGTGAGCTGAACAGCATTTCTGTTCTGCCAGCTTCCTCCCTTGCAGTCTTGTTCTGACTTAACAACTCTGTGGCCTTCATAGGCTCGAAAAACTCTCTAAAGGAACCAAAAGAAAAGGTATTTCAAGGAATGAAATTAAGAATTGTAAGGATCTTTGAATAACTAGTGTTTTCAAACTGGGTTAAAGCAGACTTAGAGTAATCTGACATGATGTAATCCTAGTGAAGTTGCAGGAAAGCAGAAATTAAGTATTTATTTGGGGTATTACAGTGTCTAGTATAAGATATTGTTAAGTACTGTCAGTAACTCATTATATATTTATTTAAAAAAATAAGAACTTAAAAGAAAAAAGAAATTTGAGATTAGAATGTGGTTGCTGTACATGCATTATACATGCTTCTCCTTCTGTTCCACTAATGGATCCTGACTGCCAGAACAGCGAAACGAACCATTGAAATTAGCGGAACTAAGACCCAGATCTATTAAAAATTTTCATTTGCCTCCAGTGTAGAATTTCAGACAGATCCCTGATTTCTGCGAAGCATTTCCAAAGTATCACAGCTATGCTGTAAAATGAGTTTCCTGTCAAAGGGAACAAACGTGGTGGTAGAAGCCATTGAAAGTTCTGCTTCCTAATGGCCACGCTGCAAAGACATGAAAAGGATGAAGCATCTCTAGTGGCACATCATTAATGCTGGTGGCAAGCTGAGGAACTGCTGGGGAAAGAAACATGAGCAGCAGAAAGAGCCTGAGATGAATGCAGCTGGAGTCATCAGCATGGAAATGCCGCCTTAATTACACCATGTTCTGAAAAGAACTAAAGGCAAAAACAAAGCTGAAACCAAGAGGCACAAGCCACCCATGTAGGCTTCCCTACCTGATCTCACCAGGGTTTTATCACAAGTCACTGCTGGAAAATAGGATCTCTTACCTGTCAGTTCTGGTGTTCTCCCACTGCTGAAAGAGTGGCTAATCCCAAAATTTTCACATTCTGAGCTAGAATCAGGGGTGCAATGTTCTTGCAGTTGGAAATTTATTTGTGGGTCATCAAACAAATAGATTATGGAATGGAATTTATGGGCCACCATAGTTACCCTTGTAAGGGGAAAAATGATAATGAAAATCATATTAAAATACACTGCAGAAATGTCAAGAATCTGGTCCTCAGTACAGGGCACTCATCAGGAAACCCTCCAGTATTAAGTTATGTTTCATTTTTAATGCTGCCCAAGCATGCTCTGCTTTTGCCAAAATAATGGAACTCTGAGCCTTTGCTGGGACTTTCCATATGACTGTGGCTTTAAGTTATATCCTTCAATTTTTTACTTTTTTTTCTGTTTTGGTAATGGGAATCTTTAGTGCCTGGAAAATTTGAGACACTAAAAGAACCTAAAAAAATGTATATGCAAGAGAGGGTTTGGGTTTCTTCTGAATCCTGGTCAGACTCTGGAAAACAGAACCAAACCTCAGAACCAAAAATTTCTTCATGAGTTTTCAACATTTCTGCTAATGCCGAGTTCCAGGGTCTGGTTTACATTGGGAAACCTTGACTCCTGGCTCCAAAGGGTTCAATTAGTCAAAATGGTTGGCAGATGGAAAAAATAATTAAGTTCCATCCAATGTTTTGTACAATAAAAATAGACTCAAGACACAATGGCCTTACCTTGACCTTTGCAGGCCAGCGTCACATAAAGATAAAGAGAGAGTCAGCTTTTGGGAGCTGGATTATCTACCAGCACACGAACAGTGTGAAGCTGGGCTGCAAGGGCCAGAGGCACCAGAACGTGCAGGCTGAGCACGTGATTATTAGCTTAATGATTTTTTTAGCCCAGATCGAAGATGCAAATTCTGGCAATGAGAAATAACTTGACATGGATATGATGAGATTACCAAAACCTCATGATAGCAGTAATAACAATAATCATCTGTTATTTGAAGAGCTGCTGAAATGCACAGAAATTTTAAAATATTATTCTTAGAAATCTCTCTCCTAAATTCTTTGTCTTTCTTGAAAATGACAGAAAAGTAGATAGATAGCACTTTTCTCAAACAAATTTTCATTTAATGCTTAAATACAGCCTTAGATGCCCAACTTCAAGAAGCCGAGTTTGAAAATACAATTATGGACCAGAAACGTAACCTGTGCCATAATTTTACATCAAAATTATTTTTACTTCAACTATCCTAAAAGGTAGGTGGGACAAAGAATTAGATCCAACATTATGTACCTGATTATTCTGAATAATGACTATATTCACAAAAAAAGAGAGGCTTATAGGGTAAATTTGCAAATTGGGAAGTGTGACTTACTACACAAATGTTTTATTACAAAATAAGCTGTAGTGAAAATTTTATGGCCTAAATGATGTTTTGGATAATAAATTATATATTACAGACAATAAAAAGTGGACAGATTCCCCACCACTGTCAATGATAGTATCTGGCAGTACAGGGCATGTGGGCTTTGGAAATTTATCACTAAGTGTAGAATGAAATCTCCAGATGGTGGGAATTACTAGGGCAAAACAGAGTTCTAGGTTGTGATATTAATGAGGTGTTCCAGAAAGCGTAAGGGGTCCGTGTATCCACACTTGTACATCTCTGCTTTTACATCCGCTCTTGGCTGTCACGCAGGGCTGGATGCAACTGGGTGCTCAACATCTAAAAGGGATGGCGAAATAAATTACACAGACCTCTGTGCAAGTCTGATCAAGCTCTGAAAGGTGAGGTAAGTCTGCTTCCTATTGCTCACGTCCTTCCTTCTCTTCCCTAAACTTCTACCAGGTACGATTGCCATCTCTTTCCCTCTCCCGCATCCCTGCTCCGAGGCTGCCCTGCCCCACTGGGGCTGCACTCCCCATTGCCACCCCACGGTTTTCCACGGCAGCAGGGTTTTGTTACGTGTTTGAGCAGCACTGCGGATCCAGGGTGAGGACAGGAGAACACGGGGAGGCTCCTGATGGGATATCATGGAGTGTTTTGGCAGCACTGGAGTGGTTGAATCATGTGACTGGTGCTGCAATGCCAGCGCTTTAAAGAAGTGATGTCTGTGTGTTTGTGATTGCTCTGATGGTCTGGGCTCCTCTCAGGGTGCAGCAGATGGCCCCCACCTTTATCTTCATGGAGTGTCTCATGTTTATTTGTGCTGGTAGTCCAGAAAAAACACTGAATCCATCCCAAATCATATGGTGTTTAGAGGGCTAAAGATGTTCAGCTCAGCCTGGGAATCATTAGGTGGCTGCCTTGGAGCCAAGCCGCTTGGATGTGGCTCAGTTTCACAGCTGGCAGAAGAAGGAGAATCTTTTTCTCCTTCAACTGCTGAGACTGTCAGCAGCAAACTTGCAGAGCCACCTCCCAGTTCTTGGGGATTCATGGGATGGCGGAGTGGGTGGATGTCCTGTTTGGTGAACTCTAAACCCACTTTGTTGGTACATGTGTGTGAGGAGGTGTCTTTAAATTTGGAACCTGCTCTGTGTTGTTTTGTGGTTGGGGTCCAAGTATTGGATCTGTCTAACAGTCTCCTTGGGATAATAGTGGTGGATCGTGGTATTTAAAGTAGGCTGTGGCAAAGGTGAAGGGTCTCAAGAGGCAGAATTTTTCCTTTGAGTCATAATAGCAGTTCACTCCACCTGAACCTCCAAGTGAGCATTCAAAGCCCTGATTTCTCTAATCTCTCAAGGGCCAGGCTTCCTGGGTTCAGCCTGTCCCAAAGCACATGCTTCTGACTTGACACAGCTCTCCTCAGAGACCAGGAAAAATCAATGTATACTGTTATGTTAAACCCAGTGAGGATTAGCAGAAGGGATGTGCTAATGAATTCCACGTGAATATGCTGCAGCAGACCAGTCCTACAAAGCACAGAAATAATTTGGTAGAAAACCTGCCTGATTTGCTTTCCAGCTTGGGCTGATGGCTGAGCCTTCTCTTACCTGGAACCAGGGCTATTTCCTGGGATGCCACTGGCATCACCAGGGTGGTGTGAGGTGTGGTACCCTGCCCGGCGTGGGCAGAGCTGGTGCTGCGCAGATCAGAGCAGGCAGCACATCTTGATGTCTGCTGCGACTCATAAGGTGAAGGCTTTGATGTAGGTCCAGGACCTGGCCCTGTGATGCAAGATGCACGGCAAAACCTGCTTTTCAGGGAGCACATCCGTAGCCACGGGATCTTCAGAAACAAAATCTCGTCCATCAGGAAGCCTGTAACAGTGATCAATCCTCAGGACTTCCTGAAGAAGAGTTCCTTGTCCTAGATTTGACATTAGTATCCTCCACCTCCAGGGAAGCCCAGGCTTGTCTCATGCTGTTACATGAATTGCCAAAGCAAAGGCTTTAGGTTTTGCTTCCAGCTCAAAGGCTCTTCAGTTCCAGCATCAGTGCTCCCATTGAAAATGCTAAAATACCTTTTTGTGTGATGTTCTGTAATTGAGTTTAGTTGTAATACCTCAGAAATACATTGCACTGAAAACCTCTAAGTTTTCACTAGCAGAGCAGCTGTGCCAGCTGGCTAAGAGAAACTGGTGTGATAATTTTTTTACTTTTTCACTCATTTCCCTATACCTCAGTATCTTCACTTTTACTTCTTTCACTAGCCTGGCTCTAGCTCTTCTCTTTGGCAGTGCTCCTGTGCCCACACGCCTGCATGCACACACACAGGCTCGGGCAGATATTCGTAACCTGACTTCACAGTTCATCCCTCTCCCTTCTTAATTGTAAGAGAAAAGGGAAGGAAGAATGAAAACAAAAGTGTTACACAGAGGAATGAGGCAAAAATAGAAATCCAAGGATATGGTGGTTGTGAGGGATGCCCAGAAATTTCCTTCTGGAGTCTCTATCATCTCTCATACTTCGCTTCGCTGCTCTTCTTTCAGCTGCTCAGGCTAGGTTTCTTGGTAGACTTTTACTGCCAAATGCTTTTATAACCAAACTGCTCTGATCTTTAGCCAAATCTTAGGAAAGAAGTGGGTGTGCTGAAGCATTGGTGAGGCAGTGAGGGAACTCTTTTACCAAGGCTGCAACGGCAAACATGACTGTACAGATGAGAGCCGCATGAGCAGGGCTGCAGGGCTGCCATGGGGGTCTGGTTTCAGCTGCTGCAGGCAGGGAAGAGCAGGCCTGAGCTCTAGGATATACAGCCCTCTGAGCTACACCACCCAGATGTTAGCACGGGACATGGATAACAAGCACCATTTTAAGGTGCTGGGCACCTGAGACAACGTCTGGGTTTTGCTGACGTGTCCCCAGGCTGTGCTGACGAAGTGCAGATCCCCAGCAGGAATAACCGAGGCTGCACTGAAACTCATGCCCACGCCGTCCTGGAGAGGAATCACCCAGGAGGCAGAAGGGCTCCCGCTGGGCTGTCAAGGCTGCATCTCCCCTCCTCATGGCTCAGGGTGGGTTCCACGGCTGTGCCTGGCCAGCTCTGGGCAAGGATAAAAGTGTGGCTGGAGAGTGAGGAGAGGCAGAGCTGGGAACACAGAGCCTCTACAAGTTCATCCTCTGAAGAAGGGCTGAAACACCATTTAAACATACTAATTTCTCTGCAAGACCTTGCTCCATGTTAATTATTAAAGGGAATGTCTGAGCAAAAGACCAAAAAACTCCAACATGTTATGCACAAATGCAATGAGCTTGCTGGTTCCCAGAGCTTACACCGACTCTGTGCCATACATCTGCAATAAAAGTATCTCTACTTGCTTAGCAGATGCTCTGGAGTCATGTAGAGTTCAAATTTACCATACCCATCAAGATGCAAATCCCAAATTTCGTTTAGCATTGTCCCGTTGGTAAGGATGTTACACGCAGGTCAGGATTCTATCTCCCCCCAAGCCCTTTAAATGTGTTTATTCATTCTGTTTATTTTCATTTCCCAGTTTCCACATGTCGCTCAGTCAGATTTTCTGTTAGCAAGACTGAGAGACGAATAACATATGTTACCCCACAACTGACCTTGAAGGGGAACTGAAGAAACCATCTTCCCTAGGGCTGAGATGTAATTCAGACACGAGCTTGCTCCGTAGAGGTCCTTTTCTGAAAACACACTGCCAACTGCGTCGTAAGCCCTGGAAACATTTCTGCCTGCATCGATAGCAGAGCATGAAGTACGTACCAGGGGGATGTTGAGGATTTAGCCTTCTGTGCCATTCCTCCCTCGGCTCTCATAAGCAACGAAAACAAATTCTTTGTGTCTTAGAAGAATCGGATAATTCAGCCAACTTGAGTCGTTTGCTCGCAGGCCTGGCTTTTCACCTGAGGGACTAGGTTTGCTGATCCTGCCCAGGTTAAAATGACTGAAAATCAATGTGATTTGACAGCTGTGGGGAAAAAAAAATAAATAAATGGATGTACAAACTGTTGAGCAACAAAGACTCTTCAAGTGGATATGAAGTGAGGCACAAAAAGATGCTGTTGTCTCTGATCTTCCTTACAGGCTCTTGATTCATGGCAGTTTGGCCAGTCACAGCCCTGTTCGATAGGGTTGGTCTGACTCTTCCATGGTGTTTTCCACCTCCTCGCACACTCTGCTCGGGAAGAAGTCACAGGAGGGCTGTTCACCTCTTCCCTGACCTTGGCTGGCTCAGCTGGGCATGTCAAACAGGAGATGGGTATGTCTGTATTGCCTGAGCCTGATGCTGCAGCCTGGAGCGGTGGTGCCCACTGCCCCAGTGCTGAGCTGCATTTGCCTTTGGAACAGCAAAATGTGGAATTCCTCATCCATGGAGCCCAGCTCCCGAGGACATCTGGGTGGTGAGGGGCTGTTGGGGTGGCACTGTGGAACGAAGGTGTTGTGAGAGCCTGTGCCGAACGGGGCAGTAATACCAAGCTGCTGGTTAGACCACTTATGTTTATCTCTTGGGCAAGTGGTCCAGAGCAAGGTCTGGAAAAGCAAGTCTAGGTTTTGCTTGGAGTCAGTTATCTTGTCACAGCTCCCATGGGCCACCTGTGGTGCTCAGACGCTGCCGAATTTAGACACCTCCATGCCAGAGGCTCCACCTCTGCCGGTCACCCCCCTGTAGACATCAGCTTTCCTGGTCCTTCCACCCAGCATTGACCTCAGGAGTTCATATAACCTCCCCCTTTTTTCCCCCAGTATCACTTCTTTCCTTGGGGAGCGTGATCACTCTCTTTCCTACAGCAATTCAGAATTGAATTACGTCTTCGAAGCATTTGGACAACATTCTCAGTCACGTGGTGTGATTCTTGGGGCTGCCCTGTGCGGGGCCAGGAGCTGGACTCAATGATCTTTGTGGGTCAATTCCAACTGAGGATATTCTATGATTCTATGATTTTCCCCAAAGGTTGAGCAGTTTGGGAAGGGGCAGTCTGCGTGAGCAGGTATCAGGGGCTGCCTCATTAGCTTGTTGTCACCCTCTGGTGAAATCTCAGATCAACACGGGATTGCAGCACAGAGAGGAGATAAATGTTACATTCAGCATGACTTGCCAGTTCTGACACACAGGAACACTAAACACGTACCCTGACAAAATCCTAAAGTCACGCCAGTTTGAATCCAAAAACCTGCCTCCTCATTTAGCACTTAGTAACAACTTCATATCATTTTCCCCATGTAATTAAAATGCTTTTCCTGAGCCAAAAATGAAATTTTCTTTACAGTAGGCAATTCTTATGTAAAACTACTTTTCTCTTTCATTTCTGTCAGTTTAATGTAAATTTTTCGTTGTGTTTGGAGACATCCATTTTGGGAGTTATGACATTTCCTATCCTGGTACTGTGGTTGTGGGGAAGGAGGAAAGTAAACTGTGTACTTGGATTTCAGCTGGACCCAGTAGCAGCTCAAGTTTTAGATTCAGAAAATGGTTCTGCAGGTTTACGGATACTACCTATAGCTGGCATTGGATAGAGGTAAAGTGTCACTAGTGAATCTTTTAGGAAGGTTTGTTAATGCCCATGGCAGCCCAGTAATACCTCCTGTTATGACATCTGTGTTAAGGAGAGGTGAATGGGGTCATGTACACATTTTCTTCGTATTTTCCTACCGTGGGTTTGGTTTTGACTGCTTTTCCTTTTTTCAGCTCTCCCGTGACTCTTGCTCTCCAGCAGTGCTCAGCAGCTCCTGAGAGGCCTGGAGCTTTCCGTGGCCATCCCCTTCTGCCAGTTTGGGGTTTAGACATCCTCCCTTTGTTCCTTTCCTCCTTCACTTCTTCCCCAAAGAGCTGCATTTCTGTTTAGTGCCACTTTTGGAAAAGTAGGCTGCCGTGATCTCTCGGATGTGCCAATGGGCTCATTGGCATTACGGGTTAGGATTTCCATCACCACCCCAAAAATGGACTTATTGGCAAAGGAACAAAGCTCAGAAAACAACGTTTTAAACCTGTCAAGTCTGATTTACAGAAAGCTTCCATGATCTAGAAAAGAAACAAGCAATGATTGCATTCTACTCCACCCTAATTTTAATTATAAAAAATGCTAGTATAGTTTTCCAGTTGACATCCCTGTATAGGAAATAAGTAGAGTTGGAGTAAATCTTTCAAATAAACATATTTCTCAGACATAAACATGATAAATCTTTTCTTTTGAGAAAGATATAAAGAATGGTTAACTTAAAATATGCATATAATAACATATTACCCACAGCTTCTCATGTTTAAAAAGATTCCATATGCTGGGAAAACCCATAAAATAAAACCCAAGAAATGCTGCATCCTCTTTCTATTAATTTGAAACAGTCACTTAATGGGAAAAAGGAAAAGATAGAAAAAATAAAACTGGTAGAACAGAATTATTTTATTTTTTGTTAGAAAATCCCAAACAAATCAGTAACTCCAGCATTCAAATCTCTTCATCCTGTTTTTAGTGGTGTATTAATATGTAAACTCAATACCTCTGTTGAAAAATAGCTTTGGGTAAGGAAAAAATGGTAGCAAATTCCAGGGTGGCCTTACTAGCATTTTTGAATGAAAAAAGTTGGAAAAATGTTGTTGTTTTAGGATGATGAGAAGTGCTGCCATCTCTTGTGGTTTACCCAGGATTGTCCCAAGTTTGACTGTTGTCTCTGGTTTGGTTTAAAACCTAAAAAGGGGCCAGTAACTGTGGCTCCCTCTCTTCCTCGTTCTTGCCCCATATTTAATGAGTAATTGATTTTAAAATAGTCCCACTGAAGAAGCTTTCCGTTAAAGTACCATGGATGAAACAGTCTACTTTTCCTGTTTAAATTTTTTTAAGAGGAGTTTATGTCTCCATAAAGGTGTATTCCACATGCCTGTGGTCTGCAGAGCTGGGATGGTGGGAGGTGGGGAATAAACTGGGTCTGGAGGACTTGGGCTCTGGGTTGATTATTCTCTTGACTTGGTTTATGAATTGGAGAAATTAATTAGTATTTCACTTGACTTCATTAGTGATTCCCCCTATTTTGTCAGATATTATCACATGGAGAACATTTGATATACAGATGCAGTTCACTCCCTGGCAGGGGCACCCAAAACTGTTCCTCCAAGGAACAGAGCAGAGTCCAAGACTTTAAAGACCTTTCAAGACACCAACATGGAGATGGTGACTGTCCTGTTTTATATCACAGCCCAATGGTCAGAGCCCTTCCTTGCAAACCTGTTTTCAACTGTCTGCCTTCAGTTTGGGTTATTTCCAGTTCTCATACATCACTGTCCTGTGAAACTTTTGATCTTGATCAATGGTGGATGCCCCATCTCTGGAAGTGTTTAAAGCCAGATTGGATGGGGCTGCGGGGAACCTGGTCTAGCAGGAGGTGTCCCTGTCATGGCAGGAGGTGGAACTAGATGAGCTTTAAGGTCATTTCCAACCTGAACAGTTCCATGATTCTATGCTATTTGGGCTTTTGGCTTTGCAGGGGGTTGAGGCTCCCACTCAGCTTCCAGTTCAGAGCTCCTCATGCCCCAGAGTGGCCACGAGCCTGAGCAGAGCTTGGGACACGGCAGGCAGGGAACATGGAGCTGCACAAACCCACACCCTGTGCTGAGCACCTGCAGTCAGCCAGGGGTTTAACCAGTCCAGTGTCAGCCAGACGGTGCCTTCCCAGCGTGGGCACCCCAGCTCCCTCTCTGAGGGGCTCACCTGTGGCTGTGGTGGAGGGGTTAAAGCGGGCTGGGCCAGGCTCCAGCTGCGTGCACGGGCGGTGTGGGGACTGGGCTGGGCCAGCTGTGAGTTCAGCTATTCCCCCCAGCCAGCTAGAAAAGGGCTGTGTCTGCTGCGCTGGGATTAGCTCTGGGGGGAGGTAGGTTTTTATCGTAGGGAAGGAGGTGGAAAAATCTGTGTTTGACTGATTCCTTGCTGAGCAGTGTCAGGGGAGGGTCTGGGCTGTGCAAAGCTGTCCTGAGAGGAGCTCTCTTGGCAGAGGGGTTAAGAGAAGCCTGACCCGCTGACTTCTTCGCTTAACATCCAGGCTGGGAGATGCTTGTTTAGCCCAAAAGCTTGGGTGAGGCAGTCAGCTGGAGTTCAAGATCCAGGGACTTAATGTCCCATGACTGAGTGTAGCTTGTTTAACCTGTAGTGCAGATCTTGAGAAGAGGGAGCAGGAGTGTTTTTATGGTATGTGCTGAGCCTGCTCTCCCTGACTCAAACACCTCCTGGAAAATGAATAATTGAACATACATGTGACTATGTATAGGACCCTTCTTCGAACAGACCCTGAAATGGGGCAGAATATCTTCCAACTTCATAGACTTTTTCTCCTGCTAACTGCACAGGACTGGCCATAAAATCTATAGGGACATGGCTCTATAGAAGGGAGCAGGCTTTTCAGCCCACACTTTTCAGTCTGAGCAGTGGCCTTCAACTCTGAATTCTTTAAGCTAAGCAGTGTAGTGAATTTTTGCCTTCAAACCGAGCTGGAGTAGAAGGAAAAGCCAAATTAATTCTGATTAGTTTTTTTAAAAATATTATTTGCCAAGCCACATTGCTCCCTGCTAAAATCAAGTGATGTTACTATTGGCACAGTGGGTTTAAGCTCACTACTGGGTTTTGCATGTTTTAGTAAAGGATGAAACTGATTGAATGAGATTGTCTATTAGTTGCAGTAGATCAGCAGTGTCTTCTTTGTAGTGATGCAACTGATTGTTTGCCGAATAATACAGTGAAAATAGACTCAGCGTGCAAACCCTGTAAACTGTCTGAAGAAAAAAACGTCCTTTTTTTCCCCCAATTGCTTCCAAGCCAGTAGCTGCTTCTAATATTCCTTTATCCAGTGCGAGCCCAGTGCTGTTCAAAACACACATCTACTATTTGTCAAGAGCTGTAATTGTTAGGAGAAAAGGATATTAGGAAAACAGCGTGGAAAGGATATAGGAGGGCTGGTTGTAGAACTCCCTGGACTGCATTTTGGGGCATCTTGGTTTGATTCCTGGCTCTGCTACATCCTTCTCTTGTGACCTTGGAAAAGTCTCTCAATCTGCTCAGTCTCAGTTCCACACAGGTGTAAAAAGAGGTAAAAAGAGGCACGATTTTAGATGCAGTATACACCGAATAAATGCCTACACTGCGTATTAAATACATGCCTGTATTCAGTGGTAAAGCAAGAACCAATTCTGCAAAGACTTGTGTGATGCCCAGGACACGGGGTCCTGATTTCACAGTGCAGCAATGGCAGTGCAACCCCCAGATTACTTCTGTCCTTCTAATTCTTGACAATGTTCGTTATCTGAATGCTAAGTTTAAGTAGATGCTTATTTTTAGCCTGTACATTAGTGGGCGAGGGAATGAAAGGGGAGGATCTCCCACACCAAGCATTTTTTTTCCAATATAAATACATGTCGCATAATATTACGGACAAATAAAGGGTTCTTACCACTCATAAGGTGTCATGGTAATCCTTCACGGAGTCCTTTTAATGAATAAACCGGGGATGCTTCATGAGTCGTTTATTAAGGGTTAATGATGTATCTTCTCTCTTTGGCATCATTCCCAGCCTAAATCAAGCCTGCTTCATCTCATATGGATATGAAAGACAAACTGTACAGATTGAAAACATCTGTATACTGAGTGAATGAACCACATGGCAGCAGTGTCATGCAGAGATTTACTTAAAACTGTCCCCTTTTGTTTGACTTTAGAGGAACAGCACAAATAAATACAGTAGGTTCTGTTTAAACAAAGAGGACTCTGATCAATAGAGGTTTGTATAGCTTACGACCTTCAACTATAAACAAAAAATTGGGGTAAACCCCACAAGTCTCAGGTCAATTGCCATCTTATTTACTTTATTACGCCACTAATGTTCTAATCTCTCTTGCATATAAAATGCTTTATACAAGCCATCTTGCTTTGCTTCTCCATTTTCACCAGAGAGAAAAGGGAAGGTTTAGTTTGATTCAGAGCAACCTGTGAGTGTGGGTATGAGTATGCTGTGAATTTAGAGTATTGTGAACTTACAGCAGAGAACACAGACAAACCAGTTCAGGCAAATTTCACGTTCCAGTAAATTTTGGTTGAGGTTCCTAATAGTTTTTGGTGCTTTTTGAGAGGGTTCAGGCATCCACAAAGGAAAGCAAAATGGTTTGTGGCTCACCATAGCCAGACGTGGGCACAAGAAACACAACAGAGGCAGTGCCATGTAGAAAGTAGTTGATCTGTTCTGGCTGTGAGCAGGGGTTATTCCTTGGAAACACTTGAAAACATTTGCAAGTATCTGCTAGGGACTGACCCTAGCTGCAAGTCTTTATTGTTATTATTTTTGTTACTGTCTCCCAGCAAGATTAAGTAATTCCAAATACTGAGGGGATGACACTCCTGCATGAGTTCTGCCCTCATATCTCCAAATAGCTAACTTGAATTGTAATTACTTTTTTCTGGCACATTTTCTCATTTTCTAGAGGGGAGAGACTATTATCTTAATCTCTTTCTGTCCATTTTTATCTTCCCTGGATAACTTTTAATCCTTTTGGTCAATTTTAACAGAAGACAAAAAAAGGGGAAAAATGTGTCTATGCTGGTTTGTGAATACAGGCAGCAAGGTAGAGGAGAAATACTCCAGTCATGCCTTTCCCAGTGGTTGAATCTACAGCAGGAGCCTGCATGAGGCATCAGAGGAGCCAGTCAAGACACACAAAGGCAGGAAAACCCAGATTTATTCGCCTTGCTGCTCAGTTATTCAGATGTTTTTCTTTGCTGAGGACATTCCTGTTCCCATTGACTCCAACGTTTTCAACTTCAGTGTTATCTGCTCTAATCTAGGAAATACTTCACTGCTGCTTCAAGTGCATTTTCTTGTGGAATTCAAATACTTTGGAGTGTAATGTAGGGGTAAGTCCTACTGGGCACATGTCTTTCCTCAGAGATTTGAGAGATCTGGAGAGAAATTGCTGGATGTTGTCTGGCTTTGAATTTATGCTGGGGTTGTTTTGGTTAAATTGCAAAGAGCAGCCAGGCACTGCTTGCCTGCCTATGTTCTCGTTCCACTAGCCAGGTGACTTTTGTTCCGTGGAGCCGCGTCTCAGCCACACGCCTCGCTGGGAGAAAATCTTACAGACGTCTCAGTTTTGCAACCGAACAGTTGTGCGCTTGTCGTGCTTCCAGCATTTCTTCACAGCCCGCACTTAGGCCCAGAAACTAGAGCTGCAAGTCCCGGTCTCAGCAGTAATGTCTCCCCCATCATTAAATAATTGAGCTAGTCCTGCAATCTGGGGCCCAGCAGCCAGAGACACTACCTCATAGCTGGTGGGTCGCTGGCAGCAGGTTTGACACAACCCCTCGGGGATGGCTACTGGAGGCTCTTTCCTGGCAGGTCCCAGCTTGGTTTGTTGGGTCAGTGGGGAGACAGACGGGGCTCGCCACGCCAGGCCCGTGCCAAGCCACACTGGCCAAGATTGGCTGTGTTTTGGCTGTACCTTCCAGCACAGAGTTAGAAATACTGAAGAAGGGGCTGCGGTCCTTGGTTGAAGAAAGGAAGGAAATTTAGGTATCAGAGTCCTTGGGAGATGCTGTTTTGCTGCCCTCTAGGCAAAGATTAAAGCTTAAAATGTGGAAACTACAGAAAATGCTGTCCTGAGCACACCAAAGCAAAGGAAAGGGTTGGGAAGGTTGAAAGGATTTTCGTGAGACTTCATTAAGGTGTGAGTATAAAATCTGTAAAAAGATCTCTGGGCTCAGATAAGGAAGATCCAGTGGCGTACAACAAAGAATTATCAGTAAAGGCATCATAATTACAAAGTTCTTTTATATTAAAATGATGTCATGTAATAGGTTGAAGAACAAGAAATAAATAAGCTGTGCAGATCTCCTTTATCTAAATAATTGTTTTCTTATGCGTTAGGCTGAAAACTTCTCATATAATTCCAGTCCTTTAATGGTAAAAATGTATTCAATAAAGACTATGAAACTATTTTAACATTTCAGTAGTGTGCCTGATCTAGAGAATACCAGAGTGCATCACTGAAATGCAAATTTGAGGGAACCATGGAAATAGAGAACAGGATATGGAACGAGGGCTTAATGGGGAGTGTGTCACCACAGGGCTCTATGGTGAATATATAACCTTGTTTTAAAGTGTAAGAACTATTGTATGGAGATTTAGATATTTTTAAACTGAAATATATAATTGTATGACTTGAAGTGTTGAGTATTCTCTTACAGAACCGTTCCTTGAGGATAAATTTTCATTTCTCTCATGTGAAGAACTGTGCTGAGATCTGCCCGTGGAAAATTACTTTCTAGGAGCAAGAATCACAAAGGACCTTTGCTTTCGGCTTTTGTCTAAGAGGTCCACAGCATAATGAGCAAAATGGAATGAAGGGTATTAACCTTTGGAAGATGAAAGGTAATCAGGACTGAACCAGTGCTCCCCGTGGTTAGACCACAAGCTCTTATGAAAGCTTTATGATTGTTCTGTTTGTGTATCTCAACAGTTCCTAGGGAGATGTTTCTATATGTCATGTTATTGGATAAAATATATATATATAGATATATATATATATCTCTCTCTATATATATATCTATCTGTCTATCTTAGTTGATCCTGAAGTGTTAAAGTCTCATCTCTTAAACCAAAACAGATACAGTGACCTTAGGAACAATTGGCTCTTGACTGCTACCCACACGATGCAGAAAATATTAAGGAGGTGGAAAATGAACTCAAGTTTCTAGTTTCTATTATTTGTGAATCAAAACATTATTGTGCTGTGAATGTTTGCTTCTCTTTTGTCTTTGTAGGCGAAAGATCAAATTATTTTCTCGGTTTATTGGGATAGAAGGAATTCTTTGGAGGTAATTTGGAGAATATCACCCGGCAATAACCTTTTCAAGCGGGGCTTCAGTGGTTTCTGTGCTAGTCTAGGGCACTGAGGCAGCTTTGCTGTGAGCTGCAGGAGAGCTGTGAGCTGTGTGACCTTCCCCTGTTTGCTCAGTGGGTGCATGTCTCCCTGCTGCTGTTGGATCTTTTTATCTGCTTATGCCACTGGTGACCATGACCCCCTTCTTTCTCATCTGGGCTCAACACTGACCTGCTTGACTCTGAGCTGCGTTGGGTCTCGTTTGACTCACTGTTTTTCTTTGGCTGCCAGGGCTGGGATTCCCTTTCATCCAGCAGTGCTTACCTCAGGCCACAGCCGGTGAGCAGCTGTCCTTTCTCTCCTCCTGTTACCTGCACAAGAGCCACCTGCGTCATTTGTAGTATTTGTACGTTTTTCAGAGCTTCCAATCTGTGCAGAATCTTGGAATGTACTTATCATTCCCTGCATTTCTCTGAAAATAGGACATTAAAAGGTGCTCTTTGTAGATATCTGCTGTATCATGAATGGATTCATGTGTACTTACATTTAATTTGTCCTGTGGCTTAGTCACATTGTTTCATTGGGCAGTATGGATGTTTGTCTGTGGTCTGGTGAACCAGAAGTTCACTGTGAGAGCAGGAACAGGTTGGGAACATGGCTGGTTTTCACTGAAGAGAAGATGGATGTTTAATGGATGCACATTATTAAAGGGATTTGCATAGCAAGAATGAGATTAACCTGCACTTTTGGAGTGTCTGGGATGATGTAGGTGTCTCCTTGGGGGAGAATATGGGATACACCTCTGAGATGCTGGAATGAAATCATATTTATCCAGAGGTTCCTCTCAGCCTAAGTTTTCCTAAGAACTGGCACTTGGAATTAATTCCCGACAGAAATGTTGGATAGTGTTAGGCATAGAAAAACATTCAGAGAGAGCTGCTGGAAATGCAGAAGAGTAAGTAGACACCCAATCTTCTCAAAACTCCATACTTTGCAGTCAAAAAATGTCTCTTCAAGTGAAAAAAAAGCCTGTGTTTTAATAGATGAGCTACCAGCAAATAAGCAGTTTTATGAGCCCAAACTCACTGCCACGGCCACAGCTTTTAATAAGGAGCATCTCTGTACAGATACATAGCAGCCTTCCTGGGGCACAAGCATTGGGATTGTACCCTCAGAGACTGATTCTCTCCATCTGCAGAGGCTGACAGTCCCCAAACACACAGGGGCAGCTCTATGGCTTCTTGAGATACCTTTAGACTTTTCTTCAAGCTCTTGCTGTGCTGGGGTCTACATCAGCTTTTGGGATATTTCCATCAGCACCAGATTTAAGGTGTGAGAGGACTTCTCCCCTTACGCTTACACCAGACTCTTATGGGCTGGTTTCATTGCTACTGATCCAAGAATGGCAAGACTTTGAATGCTGGGAAGGATGAGTTTAAGGAAAGAAAAAGATAAAAAAAAAGAAACAGAAAATTTGGTATCTCTCAGGAATGCCGGAGGCCTTGCTGCTGGCAGGTAAAGGCAATGGCACACAATGTTTGCTTTTTTGGCTCCTATAGTTGGTTTAAAATTTCAGCAAGGGGTTATTGCAATGATGAGACAGTTCAGTCCAAATTGCTTTTACCCTGACAAAGAACTGTTTATCTCTTTGGAAGAGGAGGACTCATCAGTGCTGGAAGGATTTCATATACCTGGTCTCAGGATCTCTTTCCCCTCAGCTGCTGGAACATGAAACCTTCCAGCTGCCTCTCACCACACTTTGCTCAGAGAAGAGAAAATATTACGAATGAACGTTTCTAAATCCCTCATTCAGTGTACTGAGGGCCAGAGCCTGAAGTAAGACTCCTGATAAATACGGGGATCCAAATCTGGCCCTCTGAGAGCTATCATCCATTACACACGAGCAAAGGAGCGGCCTGATGTTAAGATCTGACTGCTCATTGCAAAGCTTATTTTGTTACATCAGCAGGCCACAAGGTTCAATAAACTATGTAGCCTTTATCCGTTCCATATGTACTGGCTGCCTCCTGTAGTTTCCATGTATTTACCATGTATATGAGTTTTAAGGGAATCTGATGCCTTTAGACAGTAGAAATATAGATAATTCTCCAGTTTGTAAAACCCCGTTTAAATCTGATTCTGCATCAAAAAATAGTGCCAGTAATTGCAATTTTTGTTTTCGAGATACAGGCTTCCAGAGGGGCTTGTGACTCAGAGGATTTTATAGGCACTGAAATTTGATGGATTAATTGTTAATAAAGTTAGATTGGGTAAGTGAATACAAACATCATATTGAGTTTAGTGTTTACATTGGCTCCCAAACGTTTTTAAAGGGCAGTTTTGGACTGAGACGCCTGACAGAATTTTTGAGTTTTGTACCTAGAAAGTTATTTAACTGGGGAACAATCTCTGCTGACAAGACCAGAATTTTCTTCTGGTTTTTTTTGTTGGTTTGTTGTTTTTGGATTTTTGTTGGTTTTTTTTTTTTTTTTGGCGTCATGTTATCACTATCTCCTATCAGGATCTCACTGTACAATAGTGACCTCTGATGTAAAGGAATCAGGAGTGCCACTTGCAAGCCCGACCATACAGCCTTGCTGAGCAATTATCAGCCTATTCAGCAACAGCTTAGAAGGGAAGGGATGTGTGTGCACACCCACACGTACACACACAGACAACTGGAAAGCTGGTGATAAAATAAAATTGAGGACCACAACACTGAAGGATCTGGAGCTGTTAATTTTTATAGCTGATACAGATACTAATATTTTATGAGGGTTGGAACTATCAGTATAAAAAAGTAATATCTAGCCTTACCCTTTTTGTTTTAATACAAAGATAAAACTATCACTCGAATAGAGCAGCATTATGGTTAATAGACCTCCTCTTTATGGACAGACCTATCTTCCTGTTTCCTTTTGCCAATATTTATAAAAGCAGGAGGATATTTGTCCCTAATCCTATCCAAAATCCATGGGTTGGTTTCTTTAAAGAAGCATCTCCTCCGCTCACTTTTATATCTCAAGGCATATTTCAGCTAAATAGCAGAGCTGGACTGATCCTAGCCAGCTTTTATGTGTTGTAGTTTGTGAAATGGCTCCCTTTGCATCAATGCAAACTCTGAAGTGACACGGGGAAATTGGATAAGAGACTTTCCCCTGCAGAATTTACATGACTGCAAACATCTGAACTCCTCAAAAGCGTGGTGCCCTTGCTCTGGGGACACACCAGGGTGTCTCCTTTGAGTGCTCTCCACCATATTTCAGAGGGTCACATCTACCCCCGGGGCAGCACTTGTGGGTGTCTTTGCAGAGGCTACAAGATAGTCCTTGACATCAGGGGAATGAATTGCAACAGGACGGAAAAGAAATTTGGGAGAACGCTGGTTCCAAGTTGTGTGAGAAATCTATGCCCATGACCCTTTAGAATAAATAATAAATATTACTCCTTAAGAGTAATAACACAAATATTTATTTATGATCCTAAAGACATAATACTTTGATGAAATGTGATATTATATTGGGTGCAGCTTTAAGAAATGTATTGATATGCTGAGAGTCTCTCCTTGCTCTACACATTATGTGCAGAGCATAATTTTTGTGTAGAACAAGGGCAATCTCAGAGGCAGGATGCAGAACTGGTACTCAGGTGATCCACACAACCTCAGACTTCCTCTGTGACTTAATTTACCCCTTGTGACTGTTTGACAGCCTTTATAAATTTGAAAAAAAATTTTGTGCTCCACAGGAAAGTTATACTTCAAGGCACAACAATTTGAAAAGTTTTCAAGTATTCATGTGGTGGAGGTCATGTAAACGTATGGTTCGGATTCCTGGAAAATGCTACTAGTTTTGAGTTGGTTTCAGGACATTAGTCATTACCTAAAACTTACCATAAGCAGGAGGACACAGCACAATCTAAGCTCTAAACTGTCCTCATGAGAGCTTACCCTTTATATTTTCTTACGGGATTTCATCAAAACTGCTAAAAGTCTGAGGGAAAAAAAAAATATTAAGAAACAATGGCTTTTAAAACTTTCATTGGATTAATCTCTGTTTTCCAGCTTCTGAAAAAAGGAAAACCAGATTTTCCAGAGTCTTTGCAAGCCCAGCGCAAACATTTTGGAAAAACACATATGTTTAGGAAGTACTTGGATGATCTGTAAAGTTGAGTGACTTCTTCAATATATTGAAAGAAAGATGTGTATGCTTTGTAATCTGAGCCCTGGCTGGGCATCAAGCTTCCCATAAGGCATTCTGTCCTAGCAGCAGCCAAGAGACCTGATACTAGTAACGCTCCAAGAATTCAAGGTGTTCGTTAATATTCAGCTCTAATGAATGCAGCATGTGTTTTGGAATAAACTACATGCTTGAATGAGGACTTCTCATTCAAGAAGGTGAGGTGCATAGTAGAGTGATTAGACTTGGCAAAAAGCAGTTGTTTTGTGGGAATGACACCAGCCAGGTAATTGTCAATGCTCAGCACGCGGCTCCTCCGGCGTCACTCGCCGATGCAAGAGGCTGAGCTGCTTGGATGTCCCACACCACACTCCACTGGTAAATCCCGAGGCAGTGCCACGACTGAGAAGTCCCTGCAGGTTGGCACAAATCTGCTTTGCATTAGAGCATGGTTGTTTCAGGCTTGATACATGTTCAGCTGAACGGTCGGCCCTTTTAACTCTGATTTGTCAAAATTCTACTCGCTTCCAGCAAACTGAAAATGGCTCAGCTTTTTAGAGGCCATTTGTTAGAGCTTCAGAGGAGAATGAGCTTCAGCTACACCAGGTCAGCCCAGTAACCCACACTGGCAATGCAAAACTTTCAATTTCTTACAGCAGGCAGGGAGAGAGGAATAGAACCTAAACATTTGTTCTTGTGAGACCTAAAATTCCACCGACCTCAAAAGAGATCTTCAGTCTTCAAAGCAAGCATGATCTGCTCCCCAATAATCACTTAGGTCCAGCTGTCTATTTCCAGTGGTGAACATGCAAGGGAGGTGTTCCCATCCAGATATGTGCAGGTTTTGGGCCAAAATGTCTTCAGTTGCTTAATGGGATAGTTGGGTGGAGGCCCTCATTTCCATACAGTTGAAGAGAGGAGATGATCTTCATACAGGGAAGTGAGATGTTCTAACACCCTTATCTTACCTTACATAACTCCAGATGTTAATCATCAAAAAAAAAAAAAAAAAAATCCAACCCTTTTTAATATTAGGGAACAAAATGATAAGGCTTGACTTAATTTTTCAATTTTCCTTTGATAAACCTTAACTTTGAGATGCCGCAGGAGGTGGATTCACTAGACTTCTTGGTAACCTTCAAATGTAATTACATCAGCCTAAGCCTATATATTAATCTTTTCTTCTTATAAAGCACCTTTGCATTAAATTTAGAGTGGAAATTCTTAAATAATTAACTGGAAGAAAGTATTTGGTGCTCTATTTTGGAGGAAGAAGGTAATGTTTTTAAGAAATAGTAGTCTGGAAGCATAATCAAAATATATTCATAGCATTTAGCAACAGTTTAATGAGTTTTCAGCTTTTCCATTTCCTGTCAACCAACTTCATCAGCCACCAATACTCCTAAAAAGTGATTTGAAGTGATTATTTGCTTTGGTGCTATTAAGAGTAGAGCAACTGCTTCTGAAATCAGTGTGGAGGAGATTTTCAAAGTGAAACCTTTTTTTTTTTAAAGTATGACTGCATATCTCTATAAAGTTTCTTGTGGTTCTACTTTCCACACCCTATAAATAATAATAATAATAATGATTGAAAATAACAAAAGCTTCCTCCTCAGACCAATTTACTTCAATTTTCTTGCACTGTATTATTCAGTTTATTTAATCAAGACAGCAGGATTGATTTGCCTCTGGATTTCAGACACATGTATGCAGATAATTAGCATGGATGCAGATATTGCACAAGATGGTCAGGCTTATCAGATACAGGCATGTCTAATCTGTCAGCAATTTACAGCTTCTTTTTAAATTTCCACTTTCTAATAACAGTAGAAATTTTTCAGAGGATGTACTCCTGGTCTCCCCTCTGCAACCAGGGCAAGAAAATCTCACAAGATGGGACCTAACTGCAGAACGAGCACTTAAGTAAAGGCTCCGATCTGCGTGCCACACCTCTGCCCTCTCTTGTATACAATGAAAGGCCCGTCAGTGTTATTGTAAATCACGATGTCTCAGTCCAGAGAAAACATATTTTGCACCTCATCTGGTCTAAATATTGAGTTTACGAGTGAATGTTGCTTTGCATTATGTGTTATAGATGCTTTATGTTTATTTAAGAACTCAGTTTGCAGGAATGTTTTCCAGACATGCGGTTTACCGCAATAGACAGTTGTTGATATTCTGATCCCAAGAGCATTAGAATATGTTTAGAAATTGCGACACTTTTAAAACCAGATGTTCTACATAAGCTACACAAAAAATGGGGGTGGGGGAACAAATAGAACTGTCATTTGGCATGAAAACAGCCTGTGTTAGAGCAAGGGCAAACACATACCAAGTGAAATAAACGTGGTGAACTGCCCTCAACCCTTTCCTCCTTTTGTAAGTAACTGTTGTAACAAAAGATGGAAAATCCCATCTCCCAGATGATGTGGGAAAGGGAAAGGAAGGCTTTCAGATCCAGGTTTGCATCTGAAGGAAGCTGCTGCATCTTATTCCTGGGATGGATCAAACCAGAATGACAGAGCTAGGCAACTTCAGGCGAGGAAAGAATGCAAATCTGGATTCAACGCCCAGCCCAGAAATTCATTTTCTGTGTGTTTCTAAAGGTAAACAATCTTCACTGAGGAAACAAAGATTTGTCCCCGCATGGTGAATTTCCACAGAAAAGCTCCTCCAGCAGCCAGAGGTTGGTGGCACATTCTGCCCTGTCCTCCAGTATGATTTGACAGAGATATTTGTGTGAACAGGTGGGGGATCATCCTGCACCAGCCACTGTCCCAGAGACTGAAGTATCTCAGCTAGCTCTGCCCTGGGTCTCTGGTGGGAAAGCATGGTTGGGCAGCTGAACAAGCTGGAGTCATAGCCATCATCAGCTGATGATAAACTGTCTCTTTCCATTCAATCTGTTTCTGTTTTTCCTTCTGACTTTGAACTCTTTCCCTTGTTTATTGTAAAGTGAAAAGCAAAAGAGTTTCACATACACCAACCTTAAACAAGTTGACTTGAGTCATATTCCTCTGAATTATTCTTCCCCTCATATCACAAGTTAACATGCATTGGGTAATCGGTGATAACACTATAGGTTGGGACCTATAATAAAAATAAGACCAACCGACAGCCAAAAAAAGAGAGGAAAACTAAGGCATCTCTGCTTTTCTTTACAGCAGAATCCCACAGCAATGGAAACATTACCAGCAAGTCTGAAGGAATTCACACAAAACATGTTGTTTTAGGTAAATAAAGCAATGCATGTTTACCCAAAGGTTGAAAATGTTATATTTGTAACATAAAAGTAATGCAATGTCTGACAAACAGCCTTGTTCAAAAGTGGTTAAAGGAATGCTGCTAAGAAAAGTGATGGGCAAACAGTTTTGCCCTTAGATTTCCTGAGCACTGAGAATCAGGGCTATTTGGACTTTCCTGTATCTCTTCCAAGGAGTAGCCAAGCTGCTCTGCACATGGATACTGCATTTTAGCAGTTTGCTCTGCTGCATAGGAAAAAGCTCATTTATGAGTCCGTGGTTCATGGGAAGGCAATTTACCTGTGTTAGTAAAAGGACCAAACTGCCCTCCCAGCTTAGTCACCCTGCCTGCCTTCATTGAACAGAGGGCTCCTGCTGCCTTCAGTGGATGTTGGACCAGTTTGTTAGTCCAGCTTCAAAGAATTAATGCAGTAGTAGGATCTGCCCACTGATTCATTCTGCTCCTCATGAGTACCTGAAAAGCCAGCTCTGAAACTCTTCCTAGGCCTGCCTCACCAAAGACAATTTATGGCGGAAGTTCATGTACATATTTATTTTGTTGCTAAAGAGTTTGCTGGCATACTTCAAAGTGTGGGCTATTACCTGTTCAGGTTTATTGCCTGCTGAAGTGAATTACTGCCTACCTGAACAGGCCTGCTGAGCAATAGTTCAAATTAAAATGTGTCATTTATCATGTTCACACTAATCCAAAATGACCACAAAACCCAAGGTGTAATTATTGCCAGGCTCTGACTGCAGAGCTATCATAGCAAGCACTCAACCTGTGGGGAATACAGGTTCCTCTCTTCGTAGCAAATCTGCTTCCTTGTTCATAATGAACAAATCTGACCCTATCATTAACAGCAATATTGTTTCAAATGCTGATATGCACCACGGAAACCAGCTTTGAAATATGGGGGAAGAATGTGACATGGATTCTATCCAAGATTAGTTTTTCAGAAAAGTGCAGTTTTAGACCCAGCAATTTTCATTAAAATTTATTCTAAAAGCAAGTCTTGCACCTATCAACAGTATCCAGAAAGGAGGTTGTCACACAGCCTGGAATGGTGGTGCTATTTTTATTAGTGTCATTATTATTATTGCTACTACTATTATTGTTTACCACAATCCAGGGAAAAAAAAAAAAAGACAGCAGGATCTCAGTACCAGCGTGGGCTGTGTATGCTTCAATTTGCCTACAGCTGTAGTGAACCAAGCCTGTGCAACCATGTTCTGCTCCATCCTCTTCTCTCCCTGTTGCTCGCTGTGTCATCTTTTCACATACTTTGATATATTCCAGGGTTTGTCTTCCATTTTAACCTAAAACTTGTAGGGCTGCAGCTGCCTATGATTTGTATATGACAGCAGTGAAGAGCAGCAACACATATAGTCTGCTGTTCCCTCACATCCCTCCCCAACCCTTCCTGGCTCATTTGGGGCTGTTGAACTTTTTCTGGGTAATGTAAACCTCCTAAAGTAAGAGAAAAATAACTTTTTGGCTATGTCTTTACTGAAGCATTGTAAATGTATATCATAAGTCTTTTGTCTTCTTTTATTATTGTAGGATGTGAAACAACAGGGAATAATCAGCCAAGACCAAAATGGAAAGCAAAAATCAGAAGTACTTGCCTTAATGAAAGCATGCTGGAATAGGTAGGTTTTTTAATTTGTGCAAACTTGTAGGTGTAAGTATAGGGAAAGGAGGGGGAATAAACCCCAAAAGTGACTTCAGGCTGATCAGAAAATTCCTCTGGGATGCAATTGCTTGTGCATTGGGATTGAAGATGGACCAGGACTGCAGCATGTGGTCAGGCTGGCCATAATTAATATGCAGACTTGGTTCTGAGCGTCCTGATTCCTGCCTCACTTCTCCATGAGCCATTCCAGGTCTCTGCAACTAAACACTTCCCAAATTATGGAGTTTGCATCCTAATCTGAATTTTGCATCTCAAGCCTACCTGTGGTTATACAGTCAGACAGAAAAGCCAACAGCCAAGAGCAACGCCTAGTCACTGACTTTGATCTAGAAATGGTTATTATCCAGCTATCTCCATTACAAAACATCCAGTTTGCTAAACCTGGGTTATCTACTGATTTGGCTTCACTTGATAGGCAAGAGCAGGTCTAGCATGGGAGAGCTTCACATCCCCAAACGATGCATCTTTCACAAAACTGATAAGTGATAAACCTTGCAAAACCCGTGAGTAGAAAATGACGTTTCTGTCCACCTCCCAGCTCTGTCTCTACAGTTAATCCTAAACAGCACCACTGGCAGCCGTTGCAGATGAGACGGAAAAGTGAGCAAATTATTGCCTCACCCTACAGGGCTGAGAGTCTCCAGCGGGCAGCGAGAGGGAACATGCTGCTGATGACAGCTGCAGCAGTGTGGTTATGCAGAGGAGTCCGGTTCTCAAGATACGAGATTACACAGGTTTTTCATGAGGGTACATGACTTATTTTCACACAGTTTCTTCGAATTTCTTTTTTCCTGGAAGCACAGTAGGAAGTTACTTTAAAAGGAAGTCACTTTGAATTCTCTTCACTCCAGATTAGAAAAAATTTTTTATCTGAGGAGTGAATTTGGGTCATGATGTAGTAGCACAGTCCTCATGCTGAATAACTTGCTGAACATGTGGTAGTGTTTTGTGACATGGTCTGTGGAGTGGGAAATAGGCTGAGCTCACCCAACCCGTCTCATTTATGGCTTTACACAAGTAAATAAGTATGTTTTCAGCCACTCAACACAAGAATGGCTTGCAAATTGCAACCACCATTGCCTGACAGGTCAAAGGTTAAGCTTTTCAACAGGTCAGACTACAGTGCTAATTCACCTCAGTAGTGAGTCCCAGGCAGCCTGTAATGCATATTTGTGGTGGTTGTGTTTGTATAGCACACACATAAAATGAGAACCGTATGACAGAGGTTAGTCCTCTTGAATGGTTGTCACATTGGCTTGGGTTGCTTTCGTACAGTTATCCATATGCTAGCCAAGATTCTGGTGGTATTTTTGTATGAATTTTATTGACGTGGTGTACTAACTTGGGTAATTTCATAGCTATTATAATCAGCCAGTGGCCCAAGAAATGCACTGCTTTATTTATGTCGAAAATGTTGCTAACTGGTCTGGCCAGATTCAACTTCCAGTGGTGGCCTTCTTCCAGATGTGGAAAACCCCTTTTTCTGTCATAGAGGGTTCAGACACTCCTTGTGTGCCTGGTCCACAAGAGCGCCGATGCTGTGGGTGAGGGCTCAGCCCCTGTCGCCAGGTGTGTTTCCTGAATGTTACACAAAGAAGGAGCTTGCAAGAGCTTCTTGAGTTCAGTTCAAAACTGCCAAAGCTTGGACTAAGGCCTGGATTAAATAAAATTTCTAACTTTGGAGCCTAAGTTAGGCATTTAAACTCCCTCATATATTCAGCTGGGAGAGACAGGCACTCCCAGAGAAACCCTGGGGAAGTGCATTTGTCCTCCGTGTGTGCCTGTCCACTTTACAGGGAGCCCGAGGTAACAAATATCCTGACACAGGGATCTTAGCTGGGCACACGTAGTGCTGTGGATCTGGACCTGGATAGCTACACAGCACGTCAAAAACGATCTCAAATTGCTTCTTCAAAGGGCTTATATTCTCACACCACCTTGTGTGTTACTCAGTGGGTATTACATGCAGACATAGTCCCGTGGATAGTAGTGCTGATGTGAGTCCAGCAGCACAAAGACCTCTGTCTGAATGGCCAAAAGAAGTCATTTACTGTCTTTTGTTGGCACAGAAGTATTAAAATTTCCTCCTCCACAAAGCAGGAAGAGCAGACACAGCCCTGGACTTCCTGTCCCAGATCCTTCCTGACCAAGATGCCCTGCTCCAAGGGAGGAGCCGTGACCTTCCAAGGCTGTGTCTTGGCACACCAGGACATGCTCATGTCCATAGCACACGTTCCTTGTTCTGCAAAACAGGTGAAATAAAAAACTTATCACATAGGCCAATTTTAAGAGATTTCTGCTGAAAGGTGAAATAGCAAATAGAAGAGAGATACATGAGTGCACATGGCAGGAGACAAGTGAGATGTTTCGGGAAGCTCCCATTTCCATCTCTCAGAGCTCCTCTATATCCCTGAGAAAAGAAGATGAGTGCTCCCCATCTTTGCTGAAATGCTTGATGGAGCTGGCAATAGCACTCCAGTTTAACACTGACTATAAATGATGCTTACATTTCAACAGCATTTTTTAATAATATTTTTTGTAAGTATAAGCTAAAGGAGTTACTTTCCACCAAGGTCATTGAGAGTTCACTAAATGCTGATAGACTGTATTCTGTATTAATGATGCTAAGCTAACTGCCTCACAGAACTGCCAAAGCCCTTTATTTAAAGGAACAGCAATGTATTTCACAAGTAAATATTTTTAAAGCTTTCCCTACTAATAATTTGTCTAAAGAGAGACAAATCTAATTATTTATATGGAATGTGAAAGGTCCAGTATGGGATATGTTCAATAAGATACATGCTTTATTTGAACATACATTTAGAGCAGCACACTACACAGATCATTAAAAGATTTTGCCTTTCTTTTATGTAACAGAATATCAGCAATTAGCTTCTGCAGCTAATTATTGGATTTTATAGTCTAGTTTTATAGTAATTTTCTGACTCTTCAGAAAGAGCTACAAGGATTTGGTTGAGCCTTTGTACTGAGCTCTGGGTAAGGGTTTCCACGCAGCAAGAGGAGAATCACTGTACAGGTCACAGTTGCTTCACTTCACAGGGGGAAGGGATTTGCAGCTCATCTATTTCAGTTCACCCACAGCAGCAAGGTGGGTGAAAGAGCTGGGATTTATCCCTTGACATGGGACAGTTGTTTATCAGGCCAGAAAGTGGGGATTTATACCTGGCTGTAGGTAAGATTCTCCCTTGCATGGGTAATGCAAGTCAAAAACTATCCTGGCTGGTACTTGTGGAAATTCCACAGTAATGGTGGCTTGAAAAGTGGGTTCGAATTGCAGACTAGTTCTTGTTACAGTCACAAATGTGTGGTGACCTTAAAGCAAATTAGTCAGAGAGTGGTGCAGGCTAGATAGTGAAAGAATCTCTAGGAATAGGTTCTTCCTTACCAAGCCAGTGCAATCCACTGAAACCCACATGGTTGCACCGAGAATTAATGCCTCGACTCCTCAATGGAGAACGAATCTGTAAAGAACAATCTGCTCACACTTCTCCCCTCCCATGTCACATTTCAAATCTATACAGTTGTAGAGGAGTTCTTTCTAAGCAGAAACCCAAAGACAATACCAAAGAGTCTCTGCTTCCTACAAGTCTTCTGTGTACTCATGATGGATCAGTTTATGAACCTGACAAAACTTGCCATTGGAGTGTGAAGACCATGACAGTGTAATGTGTAATACCTAGCTGTCCAAAATGACTCTTTTAGTTCTGACCATTTGATTTAGTGACTGTAGCAAGAGTGTAAACAAATTTTCAGAAATACATTTACTGTATATCCCTCTCCACTAAGGGCTGGTACCATGGCCACACCCTGGCAGAACTGAGATGGCATCCAGAACCTGTGATTTGAGAGCTGCAGGTTCAGCTTCTCAGGTGATGTAGTGATAGGTATTAAGGGCCATATTTAATGGGAAAACAATTCCTAGGACACTCACCTATTTGCTTTCCAGTGTGTGAAAACTGGTTCCAGCGTGTTGTTTTATTGTCCGTGCTCTTGCCTATCTGTGTAAGATGGCATCAAGTGACCCTAAACAAACTTGAGCTGAAGTACACAGGGAGAGGATTAATCAGTCAGTCACTTAAGCATAAGCCCAATGTTAAGCATGCAACATAATGTTGTAGAAGTGAAGTCAGTGGTATTATTTGTATGTTCAAAGTTAACCACTGAACTTATCTCTTGTACTATATCAGTGCCTAATAGCTTGTGCACTTACTTGCAAATTTAAGATACTTAATATGTTTATTCTGGACTCTTCCTGTTGTTGTGCATCAGAAATTGTTGCCCCCAACCAAGCAGGGTAGCCCAAGCCTACAGCAGCAGTGCAGCCCAGCTCTTCCTCAGGCAGGGACAGAGCGAGGGGATGGAGCTGGATACGGGCAGGGAAATGCACAAAGCAGCAGCAGATCAGGTTTTCCAGAGCCCTCGAGCAAATGTCACTAGTTGTGGCATTAGCCTCCAGGGCAGCAGAGTCAGGCCACTGCTGAAAGTTTTGAAAGTTTTTCGCTTGTTGGGCTGGGAATAGTAGGAGGAACGTTGTGGTTTCCCTGCGGCTGTCGGAGACAGAAGAGCTGAGCTCTGGTCTTTGTTCACTTGTGGTTGTTCTACATTTGTGCAAATCCTCTCACTCTATCACTGGTTTGGGGATGACTGTATTTCGCTGTCCCAGCTCCTTTTCTCTGAGCATGCAAGGGTGACAGATCCCAAGACCTAGAGACATGAAACCTCTGTGTGAGAGTGGCATGTGAGCTGGATCACCCCACCTCACTCCTTGATTGTATGGAAGGACAGTCTGGGGAGATTTAGGCAATAAACCAATATTCCCACCCACTAATAACAAAAAAAAAAAAAATGTTCTTGAGTGATGTGCTCAGCACCTTCTATTCTCACCGAAGTAAGTGGTTCCTTTGGGACTACTTTCATGTGTCTTTAGGGAATGTAACCAAATTATACCACATGAGAGCTGGTAATTTTAATGTTATGCTGTAAGGGGAAAACTATAAACATAACAGGAAAGACTGGATGTTTTCCATTCATATTTTTAGAAAGGTTGCTTCTCATCTGTGCATATTTGCTTTTCAACATCTCTGGCAAGATCTAAATGAATTACTTAACTGGAATTGAAAAGCAAGTCTTACTTTTAAATTAAGGTGATAAAAGCTGTTGTACTTTTTTATTTTTTTGGAATATTGCTATTGAAGATAAAGATCAAAATCAGACCCAAGAGGAGATAAGACTAACAAAATACCCAAACTCTAACCTCATGAGAGGAGATGGATTATTTTAGAGAATGACTGAGTATGATCCCAAGCATGGTCCGTGGAGTCTGGTGAATCCATGAGGTTTTAATCGGGAGCATTTCCACGTGGGGTCAGTGTTTTGTGGCAGGGAGTAGAGGGTGTGCAGAGCTGGGAGTGGTGCAAGGCCATGTGAACGAGCTTCTGCTGCAAGAACCATGCCAAGTTTTGTGCAAAACATGGAGAAAAGCTGGGAATGGGCCTCGCGTTGAAAGATTGAAATTGGAATTTCAGTTTCTTCCCCTCTGTCAGTGGGAAATGTGTAAAATATGGTGAGCCAGAACACAGCAGGAGATTTTTGGTTCACAAACCAAAACAGGCCTGGGAAAAGCACTTGGATGTTGGGTGACCTCTGCTCATTCCATCAGGATTTGGCCAATTTGAAAATGGGGATGTTTTTACAAGCTAAACTGACCCCTCTGAGGGCAGCAAACATGGTCTGTGTTGTGTGAGAGGTGGTAGCACCCACTCCTTGCTCCACACCGCTGAAAACCCCTGTTTCCTTCCATGAGGCACAGGTGGAAACTATTTTCTGCAAAAATCGATCATCTGAATTGTAGGGCAGGAGAGTTTCTATGCCCACACCCTGAAAAAACTCTCCCCAGTATTTCCATGCTTCCCTTTTTGCCATTAAGACAAGATTTTTTCCTGCAACTGAACAGTAAGTGCTTCATAAACAGTTCCTCCGTCTGCAAGTGGACCTTGAAAATTGATTATTTTTTGTTTGTTTCTTTTAGTCTCCCAATGTTTCTGCCATTATGAGGCAGGCAGTTATTTTGCTAGGAAGGAATGTGAAGAATTAGAAAAGTCGAAAGCGATTAGGACTCTGTCTTTTAAGACAGAGCCTTTCACAAAGCCTGGCATTCAGCCTGCTCAGAGTGAGCATCATAAGACACCCTGAAGCCTTGAAATCCCTCAGTTTTAAACCCCATGGGGTGGCTTTTGCATTATCAGGGAAGAGATGATATTGCAGAGACTATTTGGTTCATATTTTAAAGGCCTCTGAGCTAATATTTATTCTAAGTAGATGTTTATTTTTGGATAGTTTTATTGTTTATAGGAAGGCCACAAAGAGTTCAGTGTTATGGAGAAATGGTTACTTTGTATTTATGGTTAACGAAAAATAAGAAAAAAAGAAAGTTCCAAACAATCCTGCCCCAGTTCTTTATTTCAGGAGACAATGTACTTTCCACCCATGCACAGGCAATGCTTTACAGGCTGTATAATAAAACGCTGTTCCAGATATTGTCTAAATAGAAACAGATTTAACCCTGCTGTTGTGACTTGCATTGCTGGGTAATGAAAGTTTTCAATCTGGTTCTACTTTGTTTTATGCTCGCTGGAGAGCTGCACATCCACAAAATCGTGCCTTATGCACAGAGACCTGTTGTTCCAATGCCATCTGTTTGTGTGTAAAAGGTGAGCATCCACACAAACAAACAAACAAACAACCCCAGGATTTGGCCTTTTCTCATAGGCAATGACTTACAATTCAGCCCTCAAAGTGAAATTTCCTGCAAAGGCTGCAGGTAATGGAAAAGAACCCAGTGGTTTCAAAAAGACTTGAAGGTTCTTATGACAAGGAGGTGGTGGTGCCTGTGCCTTCCTGAGAAAAGGTCAGAAACCCAGGAAATGTCTAACCTTAAATCTCTTTGAGAGTGAGTCGAATCACTTGCCTATGCAGTCATTCATTAATGGCACATTCAAAACTGCTGAAAAGACTCTTTAATTTAAGTTGGCTTTGAAAATTACCCATTGCTGCGTTACCTAAAGCAACCTCCAAGTGTTTCTCCACAGGGGAAAAGCCCTGTGATAAGAGATAGTCCCTGAAGATCTGAGAACAAAAGATGGGCTGCAGCATCTGCATATCAGGAAATGGTCCATTACTCATTAATTGCTCCGTTTCCGTGCACCAACGGGGGTCACCCTGTCACTGAGGATCAGAAAGATTATAACAATAATATAAATACTGCTTTATTTAAAATTTTGCAAGAAAAAATACTTTCCATGTTTGTTATTATATAGAGACTGGGGGTTTTTTAAGTCTCCACAAATAAAACCCTCTTGGAGGACAGTAGGAAGTTTGTAATTTGAACCATTTTGCTGTGGGACTAAAGGCATATTTCCATATGTCACAGAGCCATGTCCAGCTGTTGGGACATGAACTAAGGACTAGGAGGAACCACATTCTCCTTCTTGCTCCCCTTCCGATTTCCTGTATGGCCTTGAACAAGTTACTGAGTTTCACTGCCTCTGTGTACAGACAGTACCCTGTTATTCTTCCTTTTATGATCTGTGAAACTCCCTTTTGTACTCTGAATTATTTTATATCTAGAAATGTGACCCTGGTTTGGGTTCCTGCAGCTTCTGGACCTACTGACTGGGGTCTGTATAGTTCCCTGCTCCAAAGCTGCCGCATCCCTGAGCTGGTGCTGGGGGAGGATGGAGGGAGGGTACCAGTGCTCAGCTGCCCCAGCACCGTGCCCTGCCTGGCAGGGGCTGCCTGGGGCTTGCTGGGCCTGGCATCTCTGCGGTTTTCCCATCTGCAGATCAGAGGTGACAGGAATCACCTCCTGCATGAGAAGCTGGGTGGGGGTAAATACTAGTGACACTAAGGGCAGGCGTTATTATCATAATGTGTGTCTTACAAGTGCTTGAGGTAGTCACTGTAACAACATCCCCTAGAATTTGTGTCCACTTGGACTGCTCTGTCTGTGTAATCACAGAGCAAGAATGGGCAGGTATGACTCTGATTCTTATCATCCAGGATTAAAACACGGCAGTCACCCCAGCCCACCTCTTAGTATTCATTTTACTTATTAAAGCTTCCCAACAAGTCTCTGCAGTGATGTTATCTGCTAAATTGTGTGAGGTTTCTGATCATTAAGTGGATTGGTCTTCAAAGAGCTAAATGAAAATGAGCAATAAATATCAGTGTTACTTAGGTCATAAAGTGCAAAATGACAAGGAGACCGAAAGACCTTCTGGCAACTGCAGAACAAACAAATATGAAATAGATTCACTAGCACTTTTTGTGGGTTTTTATAAAGTTTCTTGTTTTTTAATTCTTTTTTTTTGAAGCAAGCTAAAATGGAGAAGCACATACAGTCTTAAAGACCAGGAGCTCCTGAATTCCCCTGTCTGTTTTGTTCCACTGTTGTGACCTGAAGTGATTTATTTTTACTCCTGCACTAACTTTCTTCTCTGCAGAAGGGACATTGTAATATTTATGTATGCTCTGCAGAAGGTATCATTATTATGGCAATTTCTCCAGTGCTTTGCACATAGACAGATGCGTTTAAGAGGGTGAGCCTCCCGCTGGTGGGTGTAAACAGGAGCTTGGAGTTCTGCACCTGCAATTGTGCTTCCTGTATAAAACTGAGCTCTTGTACCAGCAGCAACCTGACTGCAGGGATACATGAGGCAGCAGCAGCTGCAGTAACTCCTGCTTGTATCCGTGTTTTCACTCATTTGGAAAAATAACCAGCCACAACTGTTGCCAGGGCAGATTGTATCCTCAACCAAATACTGTGAAAATCTTCCCCTGCAATATTGAACAGTGCATGATTTCTTAGATAATATTTTAAAGACTTATTTTTACTCAGTGAAAATGTAATGGGGGAAAAAAAAAATCAAAGTGCTGCAACATCTTATGTCTTGATTACTCTTTTTAATGCCTTCCTCGAGTCTAAAATTATGTCAGCAGCCACTGTGAGTGGCAGCTTTCTCCTTGATAAACTGCCCAGCCCTGTGAATGTTGCTCTGGTGAAGCCACATGCTCCTCCTTTATAACATGGCAAGAGCTCTGAGAGCCTGATGTGTCCATGCACACTCCAGAAAACCAGGGACAAACTCCTCACCCCACAACAAACCCACTCACCCAGTTCTCAAAGGACGGAGTTTTGCTCTAGCCAGATTTTTTCTGTCCCTTCACCAGCTTTTCTCCTTCTGAAGAAGCAATATTTGAGAGGGGGAATTTATCTTGTAATAAAAATACACAATTTAACTGTACTCATTTATTTGTCTCTTTTACTGTCTTAGCTGCTGGCATCTCTTCTGTGGTGACTGAAGCACTCTTGAGTTAAAAGTGGGATCAAAAAGAAAGAGGAGATTCAGTTCAAATAAGGTTCAAAGACTGAGGCACAGAGAAATGGAAGGAAGAGTCAATTTTCGAAACAGAGGAGAAAGAAGGCTATGACCCAAAAACCCACACTCTGAAGGTAACAGTCATTTCCTATTTCTATGAAGCCTGTTGGGGTTTCTCTAAAGGAAGTGGGGCGTGGAGAGAGGACAGTTCCTGGTATTTTCCTCAGCTTAGAAAGCAGACAAAAGTCATCAGGCTTCCTACGTGACCGAGAAGAAGCGTTAAGGAAAGCGTGAACTCTGCTGTGCGGCACTACGCGTTACAGGGTCGGGAGCCCCAGTGAGGGCTGTCAGGACCAGAAATCTTTACTTGTGTTTCACTCCAATACAAGGAAAAATATCTAGCTGGATGGTAAAATGATTCAGGGAAGGGTTGGAAGGCCCTTGACTCCATTTGCCCCGCTGCTCAGTACTCCGTGAATCCTTCACACTGGAGTGTGCTGTCCCCTGCGCCTTCCAAACACGTCTGGGCCACATCTGCCACGTGGTGGCATAAACACACCCAAACCCTTTCTCCACCTTGGTGAAATGTTTATTCCCAGAAGGTGCCAGCAACAAAAGAGTCAAATGAGATGGCTGGAGATCACGTTAATTGGTTTTAGGAGATCTTCAAACAGGGCTTAGAAACAAATCAAAGCCGTGCAAGGTAACTGTAAAATTTATTGTTCAAAATTAAATTATGGGACACTTGTTAAACATAATATTTTAAACTTCCGTGGAAGCATCATAGGGCTTCTAAATTATAACTGTGATCAAGGCATGATGTGAAATACTCTGGCTCCTGTTCTGCAGACAAGTAAATCAGGCAAAATGCAGAGGAATGAAGGCTTGGATGTGTTTCCTGGGGATGGCTATGAGGACACACATCACCTGGGCTCTCATCTGATTGACGTCTGTCTCCTGCCTCCCTTTTTCCTGGTGAATATAGAGATCATCCATCTGCACAGCAGTGGGAGGGGGGCCAGCTACAGAGGTTTTGGTTGCTCTTATGGGATCAGATCTCTAGTGACTTGGACAAGGACATAGAACCGAGTGGCAGCATTAGGATGAATGCCAATGGATTCTGCTCCCATTTTTCAGTTAATAGGTATTCAGCTGAGGAGGACAGTTTTGTGCAGGGAAAAATTCATTATATAAATATGTACTGAGGTGAAGCAAACCAGAATGAAGATTAGAAGGAAGAAAATTCTGGTCTTGGTTCTCAGCTCCTAAAGTATGAAATTCTAAAGCTGAAATGGTTTGCCTTGTGCTGGCGCCTGGTGTGCAGGGCCCATGTTTTTAAGGATGTCATTTTGCATTTGTTGCATCAGTTAGGATTTACATAGCCTTCTATGAAATCGGGGCTATAAATGTTGATTTTAAACAAAGACATTTCCATAGGATCTTTATTGTCTGTGTAGTGGTAAAGTGCTATGAATAATTTTTCCCAGGTGCTTAAACAGGTGGTGTCTTCAAGGGAAGCAGGGCTTCTTTCATGTTCCCTATAATTTGTGCTGTCTTAAGCCTTCATTGTCAATGTCTTGGGTGAACGTTTATGGCTGCCTGAAATGTTCCTTCCCCACAAAGATGCTGGATACCCAGCTCCAGGATCGGAGTAGAAGTGTTACAGTTATTTATTTACAGGGAAGGAAATAGCACAGTGGCTCTATTTGCTACTCCTAAATTTATTTTCTCTTCTTTTGTGCAGTGTAAAAATGTTAGTCATCTCCAATGGCCCTTGGATATAAGCTTTCCAAATATATTTTCATACTCTATATAGATGCACTGATGACACTCCAGCAGTTCAGCAAGAGGAAATCTGAAATAGTGGCACTAAATGACAAGGAAAAAAAATCACCAGGGAGAAAACTCTCCATAAAAGTCTGAGGATTATTATGGAGCATTGGGAAACGTTGCCAGTGCTGGACTGAATATTCGTTGAGCCTTCATTTCTCAGACATCATTGATTAAAGGTGGATGGAAAAATGCCATACAAAAGAGCAGACTCACGAGCTTCAGCTTCTGGTTCCATCTGCTTTGGGGCTGTAAGTGCAAATCTGTCTAACAAAATTGGGATTTTTAATCTTGTGTTTAGGGCTCAAGCAAAAGTGGCTGGACTGAGGAGGGGCTGTGTCGCCACCATTAGCACACGATGCTCTTGAGGCTGTGCCCCCTTCATTAGGAACTTCATTCAGAAACAGGAAGCAAACTGCAGCAGCCAGGTTTGAAAATGGGGATTGATGTGACTGCAAGTTTCCATCTCCTCATTCAGTTTTTAAAAAAGCCATAATACTTGCTTTCCTAAGAAACATGTGTCATGGACTTGGATTTATCAGCGTTTTTAAAAGCAATGGATGTGTCTGCTTGCTGGGATCCATCAATTATGAGGGCATATATAAGCTGTTTAAGCATTTCCATGTGGTTTTGGGGTCTCCCTCAGTGATGTCCTACGTCCATCCTGTCCACGCTCATTTATTCTGACACACAGAGAATCCACCATGACTGATGACGATGCAAAAGGGAGCGATTGACCTTTCCCTGGTGGATGTGTGCAGAGATTACCCATCTGCACACAGAGAGAGGGAAAACGCACGTAGGTTTTACTGGGGGGAGGTACCTGAAAGAGTTTGTACTGGGATGATTCAGGACATTGGTTGTTCAGCCAAAGAGCTCAAAGAAATAAGAAGCAGAAATATGGTAGTATATGAAAATACCGCCTCTGCTTCTCTGGCCACTTGTAGATCATCCCGAGGATAATGCTACTTATATATATTTATTTATATAGACTTGTATTTATGTGTGTATATAAGTGAATATAAACTTTTTTCCATTAAAGAAAAAGCTATGATTAGGGCATGCAAGCTGAAGCAAACTACTGACTATCTATTTTGTTCGAGAACTCTGGAATAATTTTTTTTCCTCTTGCTCCTCGTCGTTTTTCCAGCCATATGGATTTGCCAGTTCACTGCATCATTGCATGTTTATAACACAGCATTTCTTCAGCAGCTGTCACTATCTCATAATGCCGTAGTACATCTTGTATACCAAGTTGCAGGCCACAGTGCGATAGAAAACAGCTTACACTTAAAAAAAAAACAAAACAAACCTTGACATCCATTTGGATGCTGGTCATGAATATAGAAAAGGCAGGGAAAGTGCTATGAACTCTCTCAGATGTGTCCATTGTTCCAGCTTTGTGTCAGGCTGCTAATTCACCACCAGGGCTTGACATTTAGCATGATGCAGTTTGGGGTACATAAACCAGAGACGGGCTCCTTTCTCTCCTTGGCTGCCCTGTGTCATACAGCCTGGGAGCCTGACTTGCTAACTACTTTCAAGCAGTGTTTTTGATTGGGAAAAAGATGGGTGAAAATAGAACAGGTGCATGCCCACACAAAAGCTGTGTGCAAACTTCGGAGACTTCAATGAAGTGGCTAAAAACTGCCCCCAGTCTGGCCATAGGGATATATTCAGGGAACAGCTGAGATACCAAAACGTAGATTGGCATGTGATCTTCTTCCCTGTCCAAAAGATAAGTGATCTGGAAGAACTGACTTAAAATGATGTTGTCTGGAGAAGTACTGACAGACGTACTGTCCTCTGCCACTGCTGTTGTCCTCCTTGCCCAGCAGCCCTCAGAGGTGGCCGAGAGCTGGAGCAGTTTCTGTCTGGACTCTCCTGTCCATCACCCACGCTAGGCCAAAACGCAGGATCTGCTCAGCACATGGGAAGTGCTCCTCTGGCAGTGTGACAGGGGAGCTTTGGGCCACAGAGAAGGGAGGCTTTTGCCCTGTTTCTCATGCAGTCACAGAGAGCTTGAGATTCATTGTGTTGGGGCTACCCTGGCCTAGAACTTGCCCACACAGGCTACATGTGCTGCAGATGTTCAGGCTGTGGTACTTTTTCAGAAGTTTGGTGTGTGTGACTTTCAGTTCATGCTTATCATTTGACCATCATGAGAAGAGGAAGAAAGGTTTGGCTTTTTTGTTGTTGTTGTTGTTGTATTTCTTATTCTTTCTAATGAATATTGTGACATGATATCTTGAATTATCAGAGTATCATACAGTGTGCTGCAGATTGTGGTTTAGTGATGTAACATCCTTTCACAGAAAGTAACCCAAATACCTGGCAGTTAGATTGAATGTGATCAGATAGCACTAGGTCACAAGCTGGCCTTTCTGGCTCATCATGAGTCTCTGTGATGAGATTTTCAAAAACCAAACTCAACAGGGAAATATTTCTTCCTGTATTCAGTCATTAGCAGAGAAAGAGCAATTGTACAGTACTAAGATTATCCAGCAGTAGAAAGAACATCCTAATCCCAGACATGAGAGACAGGATGTCCATTAGGAATGGTAGCCACTGATCAATAGTCTAATTTAGCATAGAGAGGTTTTATTGCTTTGGGAGCTGGAAGGAGAAGAGGGAGGTATTGCAGTGTCTTCAGTTCTAGCTCTGCCTCTATGGCTGATGCACCCCAAAGAAACATTGGCTGACTCCACTGCTTTTCCACAGCCATAGGATCAAGCAATAATTTTAAACTATCAGACCATTATGTATTTTGAATGTGCATTTGATTGTGTGTGGGGTGGCATAAAGCAAGAAAATCCATTTTTGACAATGTCAGGAGTAAGCTGACATTTGCCTGAAGTTTATTTCAGATCAAATCCAGCAAATTTCCAGGCCATCAGCAAAGAAAATAACTATGAAAATCTTTTTTCAGGCATTTCATGCTATTTCATTTTTTTTTTTTTTTTAAATAAAAAAGTATAGGGATAAAATTCCGAAGCAGAACTTTAAAAAAATGTACTTTCTACAAATATGCAGATATTTTCTACAGGGTATTTTTAATGTTTTCAGAACACTTCTGTCCTCCATTGCCTTCCCATGCTTCTCAGAAATGAGACTTCAAACTGGGCGCTGGTGAAGTGCACCACCTTCAATAGTGAACTCAGCCACCAAAGGTTTTTCTAACCAGATGAAGGGGTAAAAGTTGCTCTTATTACATGAACTAGCTAATTAAGAGTGAGCATTACCAGTAAAACCTTTATGTGCTGGAATTTCTCTAGGAGTCAGGCGATCACATGAGTGGGAGGTGGCAGGCAGGGCGCTGGCACGCCGTGGCTTTGCTCCTGCTCTGCCTCCTCCCAGGAATTGCTTCCTGTCTCAGGCTCAGGGAGGGCATGTCTAACTTAACACAGGGAAAGTGATAAAATGCTGGTAGCAGAGCCTAATAGATTTTCAAGGAGATTGAGCAGGAGCCACGGAAGGTAGCAGTGAGGCATGGAAAGCAAAAGTACACCAGGCCTCGTTTAATTATCTTTTTCACACTGCATTAATCATCACAAAAACAGGATTATGCCTATTTTTACATCAGTGTTGGAGGGTAATACAACTGTCATTTTGTGCACTGTCTGTCATTAGCAACTGTTAAATTAAAGGTTTGAAAAGTAAAATAATGAAGTCAGACTGCTCCCTTGACCTATTTTTCACGAAGAACTTTTTCCCCTTTGACCTCTGAATCTGGATTTCCCTTATCAAATCATCTTGCTTTCCCCAGCCCCCACAGCCACCCTGGTATTTGTTGTTCCCATGACCTCTCTCTTCAGCTGTCTGATTTTATGTGGCGGTTTGACACAGTATTTTTTTTTCTTCCTACAGCATCTCTAACTCCTTCACTACAGAAATCTTCCTCCCTCTCCAGCTGCTCTTCCAGCATCTCTGCTGGTGCCTCCTGTGAGCACAGGTTCCAGGTTCCCTCAGTGTCTGCTCTGGGATTCAGCTCAGACCCTGTCCCACCAGCTCAGTGACCATGGCCCAAGCCTTCATCCCTCCCTTGTACCTTCTCCCTGCTAATGTCTCTGCTCCTTGCAGGTGTAAAAGGTCCCTTATGTGCACGTTCCCACTTGTCTTTCTGCTTCTCTTTACTTCTTCATTCCTATTTTTCTCTCTAACTTCCTCTCTCTCCTCTTCCTCTGTGCCTGCTTCTTCCTTTTAGCCTCCACCCTTGAAATAATTTAAATCACTCATTTTTTTTGCAGTGGTCTCCATCCAGATGCAGCCATGATCTGGTGCTTCTAAAAGAGGCACAGAAATTTTGCTTCCTCTGTGTTTAGAGTCTGGTTTAATGATGTGGGATCCTTTCTCACCCCCACAAGGGCAATAAATGAGTTATGAAGTTAAATATACCTGTTACTACACTTGCATAATTATTCTTCCTACACTCTGAGAGGTAGAGGTTCTGTATTAAGTTTAACTGTAGCAATTGTCTCAAGGATCTCTCAGGCTGACTGTTGCAGCAAAACATGAAGTTTTTGGTGTTCTTAAAAGACTGACCTTGCACTTCACCGGGAATTCCCTTGGTCTAAATTTATGGAACAGGGCTGAAAAAAATAAGTGCATGATGTCCTCTTGGGTGGAATTTATCCTAAGCTTTCCCACTCCTTATGCTCCTGAATCAGTACAAACCCTGGCATATAGCTCACCTGCACGCACCTGTGCTTGCTCGGTATTATCTCTGCCTTGGAGGTACAGAGGTGTGAGAATTGCAAAGTTAGGCAAAATTCCAAGCTGATGTGTAAGATGCTGGGTTTTTTATGGGGGTGAAATGGTAGGACATAAGTCTGAAATCCAGACGATGACAATTTCCAGTGATTTAAGGGTACAAAATGAATCAGATCAGTCACAGCTCTGGTTTCGGAGGAATGTGCAGGAGTATATCTTCCCACATTAACATCCCCTGACTGTGATCAGTCTTTATCACCCAAACCTCGGCCTGAACAACGGACAATCGACTGCAGCTGTTTCTACTTTACTAATTTGATCTACCTAAGGAAACCACTCTTGCAGGAACTCTAAAGATGAAAAATAGCACCAATTATATTCTCTAATACAATTGATTTCTTAGTACCCATGTGTACGGTTCTGATTCTGTACAATTCTACTGCCAACTCAGTAAGAAGGGCTTTTATGACGGTCTGAAAACTTTCTTTCCAAACACTGTGTGTGAACACACTGCAAAGCTATGTACATAGGCAGATACTTCACAACTGAATAAATAAGATTAACTGTATTCAGATCCAAAATTTTACCCATTTTTACAACAGTGGGTCAAATAAATTGTAGCAAACCCTCTTTTTGGTTCTTGTCTTTTCCTTTTTTGTGTGCTCCCATGTGCAACTTTTATTGCAGTTGGCACTGAAGGCAAATCTGCTCTTCTGCTCCTGCACCCACAGCAAAGGCATTGGGAGGAGGCTGAGATCTCTCACAGAACAAAAAAACCTGTGTTCATACAGTATCTCATAGTACAGTGTAAAACCCAGCATGTTTTAAGATTAACCAAAGCATTTCCCTTTCCATGCCATTGAAGAGTCACCTCTGGAACTCGCTGACACCTTAGCATAGCTTCAGTTGGGCACAGTTACACAGATATGTATTATAACATTAAAGTTTATAATTCAGGATTTTATAAAGGACCTAAACCTTGCTGTTTCAGTCAGTAAATCAGTGTCTGGTTATGCTCTGAAGAAATGCCTGTGCAAGTAGGTTACTCCATCAGGTCGCTGCAGCAGGTATTTTTCACCTTGCTCCAGAGAAGGGTGGGAGGATCTAGCAACTGATGAAGACAGGATAGCAGACAAGACGGAGCTTTGGCTTGATTCCATATGATAATTTCAGTGTAATTGTTTTGCCTTTAGGCTGCTGTATCTGATTAGACCAGTCTGTCCCTGATCCAAGGTTAGGAGAATGCAAAACCTCTGTAGTGTTGTGCTGAACACAATGCAGCCAGACCAAATAATCTGGGCCAGTTACCCATGCAGATCTGCAGATAGAGGCACACATGCAGTTTTGCATGAGGAACATAACACACGGTAGCTCCAAATTTGGGAGGAGGATTAATGGTTTGTTAAGATAAAAGTTGTGGTCTCTACAGTAGGTTGGGTAATCATATAAATAAATGTAAAAGTCCATTTTAGAGCAGCCTTCTTTTAATACTAATTGGATGCAAAAATCTTATCACATTAGTAACCTTCATACCTTTATAATAAGTCTTTTATTGTATTAGCCAGCTTGGTTTTCACTAATATGATACGAAAGACTTGCTAATATATTAGGAAAGTCACTAACACTATTAATTTACTAGATAAATTACTTCTCTATCTTGGAACTTTAAATGAAATGGAATTCACTAATCCTAATTGGTTTGCCTTCTACCAGAATTATTTCCCATTAGTTCAGCATGTTTTCTTTTTTCATACTTGAACAGAAGAGATTTCTTAAACTCAAAGCCTTGGGGTACAGTATATGGGTTTATTAATTATCAGGTATTCATTCAAGGGGGTTAATTAAGCAATAACTTTCCATTGACTGGAATATACAAAGGAATAAAAGGCTTGACTTGTCCTACTGATTAATGCACTGAGGCAGTTGTGTCATCATTTTGCTCCATTTGGTTGTGGGGGAATAAAGATTTTTCCACTATTTAGCACAGAGCTCAGAGCCCCCATTCCTTATGTATAGAAACTTTGTTGGTTTGTTGATTTTTGTCCTTTTTTCCTCCCCCATCTCTGCCTGGCAATGAGGGTTGTGACCTTCCCTTGTGGCTGTGGATCTTGGTGCTGTTATCCATGTTTTTGTCACATGAAGACTCAAGAACTGCAATGCAGTAATGGGAGCTAAATCCCCTGGGAAATGAGGAGCCGGCGCTGAAGGCAGCATCCTGCTGAGTAAGTTGGGTATCTCGCTGGAAGCACGTGACACTTCTGCTGAGGGGCTGGTACTTGGCCCTGTATTGGCTTCCAGGCAGAGTTTATGGTGTTGGCTTTGATGTTTGGGCCTAATTCAAACCGTTTTGGAATCAGTGGAAGGACTCTCTATGTACTTTAATTGATTTTGGATCGGGCCCAGCAGTCTTGGAATAGCTTGTCTGTGCGAGAGACACCCTCTCTTCTCTGGGGACGTTGCCTCATCGTTTGAGAGGAGCAGCATGTCAGCTAGAGCAGCTCCTTTTGGGAAGGGGAGTGAGCTGCTCTCAGACGAGGAGCTGAGACTCTTGCAAGGGTTACTTTGGTCTCGGGCTCACCCTGCAGGTACTGGAACCTGTTGGCTTTTAGGACGTACCTTTGAGAAGTGGATCCTTTGAGGGCATAAATTAATATATTGGAATAGGTGGAAGAGAAAGGGGGTTTTCCTAGAGCTTCCCCAGGTCCCACTGAACTCCATTTCATGGAACAGCCTACCCAGGGCCGTGACAATCTGTTTTAATTAGAGCTGTCTCTGAGCATCTCTTGATTATGCTGAGGAATGGGGCTCCACTGAGAATTCAGCTGACCCAAGCTGTGGGAGCGCAAAGGCCATCGTTGCGCAGGCCTCCCACGTACCCTCACTTGCACTGTGTGAGGCTCCAGCCCAAGCCAGCTCGCTGCTGGCCGGGCTCTGGAATCCATTTATAAAAGCTTGTGGTTGTGTCTATGTGTCAGTAAATGCATATGATGCACTGGCTGGGGCTGGCTGAAACTGCCTCTCGCAATCAGCCCCGCATCACTGAGTCAGCGCATCCCGAAGCTGAGCACATCTCTGCCCAGGGGAAGCAGGGCTGCTCCCCACCACGCCCAGGAAGGTGGGGCCTCCGGGTACCAGCCAGGAGCCCACTCGTCCCAGGCACAGAAGGAGAAGGAGGTGGAGCTGCAGGCTGGAAAAATGTGTGATATTAGAGTGCCTGCTGAGTTTATTCCCCAACAAGCGTTAGCTTGCTTTTCTTCTTGATTGTTTTGGTGATTGTGGTAAAGTGCAGATGTTATGCAATGGTAGGACTGGTAACACTGGCCACTGCCAACTGTAGTGCCAGGAGTCATTTATAAGCTTCCCCAGCAGTGAGCTCTGTCAGCACATGCTTCACCTCCTTGTTGCCATTGCAGGCACCACTGTTGAGCCAAGCTGTGCTGTGACTGAGATGCCCCTTCCACACCAGTCTTCTGGGAGAGGAGCTCCTCGCCCCCATGAAACCCCTGTGCTGTGCCCTTGCCATGCTCTGTTAACTCTTGCAGATGAGCTCTGCAGCCCAGATAGAGAAGCCAAAATTCCAGCATCACCTTACCAAGAGGGATGTTTTGGTGAAATGGAAAGGTTTCGAAATCCCAACAAGAAAGGCTGTAAGATTGCCTTGAGTGCTTGAAATAATGTATGTATGCATATATCTAGGTATACCTGTATAACTGCATGAGCCAAATTACTTGCTTTGGCTTGCTTATCATTCTAAGACATAAAACAGGTAATCTAGCTTTATTTGACACCTACGATAATCATCCAAGAAAATGAGAGGCTCTGTAATGGAGGTCTATAAACAGGTCTTGCAGGTCATTCCCACCAGCTGGCTCTGCACACCAGGGCTCTATGGAAACGTGACTATAAACACTGTGTTGGATCAAGAGCTGCGCTACTGACAGAAGAGACGAACACTAAAGCAGTACAAAACTGAGTAAGTCTCAGAAAATGATTCACTCTCTTAATTAATTTTCCATTTTGGTTGGTGGAATGCCCTTAGGTGGCTGCAGTGGGCTCGAGTTTCTTCTTTCTGGGCAGAGTTCACCTTTGCACAAGGACTGGGAAACTCTCCTCTCCCACCCTCCACACACTGAGAAGCCCAGGCAGGATCCTTTAAGGGAATATTTTCCTCTACCCAAATCATTTTGAATCACACTAATTTCTTAAGGCACGATCACATGTGCCTCAGAGGCTTATTTAATTGCCACTACAGTGGCATGCTGGGAAGCCTGTAACCTTGCTTTGTTAAGCAATGCCCCTTTCCCATTCTCGTGGAAAGTATCCCCAAGTGCAGTTTTCCGTCCTGACAGCCCCCAGTAAAAGCAACCCTGTGTGTGAGCAGCCCTTCTTGTGAAAGATGCAGCATTCTCAGCTGTCTTGTGCTGGGATTCTTCATCCCCTGGGTGAACCAAGGACTCATACAATGAGGCAGAGCCGGGGAGCAGAGTCAGACATGCATTCCCTATCCATGCAGGGTCCAAATGCCCATGGTGTGCCACCTTGTACCAGGACAGCTGGAAAAAACTCATGCTGCAATGCCAACGTTTGCAGAGTGCTTTTGTGTCAGGTTTGTGTGGTTGTCCAAGTTCAGTAGAAACAGTTTGCTTGCTTTCTTTTGAATAATAACAAATTGAAGGCTATGCTCCCGCCATTTCTTCTGTGATTTACAACTACATCCTTAGGCAGAGTTTTTCCACTGAAATTCTTTACTTGGACCTGGAGACAGGACTAAAGGAGTGGAAAGAGCCCCCATGTCATGCCCCAGGGCATCCTAGGGAGGGGACAGGCAGCCCTGAGCCTTATCTCTCCCAGGTCTTCCCCTACAATATGCTTGGAGAAGTGACTAAGCTGGGGAGGGGAGCTGGAACAACATGAGGTAGATGTGTAGGAGGTTGCCATTGGGGTTGTTCCAGCTTGTGCTGGGAGTCACCTTGACCCACAGCTACAAAGGAAATGTAAAACTGAATTTCTTCTTTCCATTTCTGCCCCACAAACTGCACAGCATAAAATGTATCACTTTCTTATTTTCAAATAGCTTTTCTATATGCATTATTAATGTAACTAAAACCCAAATCTTCAATTTATCACTCCCTGGATGCTCGCACTTAGAAATGTGTGTTATATCATTGTCTGTTTAGAGATGGTGTTAAGTTCTAGCTTGAAAAGAAAGGTGTGGTGTTGGGAACTGTATCTTTCCTGAGAGGACACCAAAGTAAAGTGTTTTTTTTTCTATCAGGACAGAAGCATGTTAGGGTGTCCCCTGATATGGGTGTAGGGGGATATCAGGATAAAGAGAGGGCATGGCCCATTTTCGTCTTTACCACCAGGCAGGAGCTACAATTTGGCTGCTTCTGCCATTGAGCCTGCATTAATGTGATTTTTTTTTCTTCCTTCCAGTATTTTACTAATAAATATCACTTTGAAACCCAAAATGTAGTCCATTAATAAATCATGGATATTTTGTCCTATCATGCTTTTATCTGGTTAAGCCTTAAATTTCTCCTGCCCTGAGGAAGACTTAGGTTAGTGCTCCATGCAGTTCCAGAGATGGAAAGTTTATGCAGCTGGGGGTTTTTAGCAAACCATCAGAAGCTTTAGGGTTTCACTTTGCTCCTGAGAAAAGCTGATGGCAGAAGAATAGGTTCTCAGAGTCAGACTAGCAGAATAATTACTGACACCCCAAAGAAGCCAGGTAGGGACCACAGTTTTGACCTGATGAGGATTTTAAAGTCAAGATTCCTGTGAGAGCCACGTGAAGTCAACAGAGATATTTCCACTGATTTCTAAGGACTCTGAGGTATACCCCGTAGGGTAATGATCTCACAGGCTCTTCACAACCTGTCTTAGATGGATTTGAGCAGCAGATCTGTGCTAAAGGGGAAAGGACATGATTCCCTTTCCCTCTGAGGAGGAGAGAAGGTGCAGAGTCTGCAGCTGTTGGCTTAGCTACAGCTTGGTGTGGCCACAGGGCAGGGACCACCCATTGCAGAGACCTGTGAGGGAAGTGCCACCTGCCCAGCCCTTTGTCCCCACGAGGGCTCACCCTGAGCAAGGCGTGCTGCAGTGGAGTGACCCGGTGCTTTGGAGCCCACCACGGTCCATGCGATGCAGGGGTGGAGGCCACAACATCTTGATTTCCAGTCTCCTTTCTGCCAGGTGGGAAAAGAGCACTTTAGAGGCTGAGGGATGGGAGCAGACCAGTGTTCACATGCACAGCCTGTGGGGGTCTGTGCCTTCAGGCAGGAATCAGACAAGACAGTTGAGTTGAAACTGGGAGAAACTGTTCCTGCAGCACTCTGTGGTAGGGTGTAAAGTTTCATTTCTAACATCAAAAACCTGCACTCAACTGCACTTGGGAGAAGCCCCCTGTTCAGCTCTGGGCACTGTCAGCAGGGCCAGGATTCACCTCCCAGAATTAGCAGCCAACGTCAGGACTTCGGCGTGCCAGGCAGCAAAGGGGTCCCTTCTCCAAACATCTGCCCCCAGCACACCGCTAGAGGAGAAAAATATGAGCACAGGGAATTAAAGTGACAGCCCCTGTGATCTGGCATATGTCACTGCCTCTGAGGCTGATTTAACTGGGCAGCAGGTAGAAAAGACAAATATTCACTAGAGGAGCTGGAGAAATGGAGGCAAGACAGAATGAGATAAAACCTCTTCGAGAGAGTGTTTTACAGTGTGGTTCCTTGGGAGGCTGGGAAGGAAGGAGAAAGTTCACCATAAATGGAAAAACGCTTGAACTATAATTAATTTACCTTGTCTGAGCTTTTTACCACATTTCCATGCCTAAGAAAAAAATACACCAAAACTCACATGTTCTTTATTTTTAAGTACACAAGAGATTACTGGCTCACAACAGATTAATTTGGCCGTATATTTGCCCAGAGTATGGAAGGGCTTGTGATGGACTTTAGCTTCAGATTAAATAATCACCCCAGACTGAAAGGGCATTTATTGGAAAGGCAATATGAAAAAAAGAGGCTGCTGCTGTCTGAACTGCCTGGCTCCTGCAGATTAACAATCTAAAGGAGAGGTTTTCTTGGAAATCTGTAGGAAAGGGCTAAGCTCCACTGCTTGCACTGAGCCAAATGGGCTTCAGGAGCAGTGAAGGCAGCTCCCTTCCCAAGCCTGCGGCTCACTCAAAGTTGATCTGGGATGTGACAATCAACCCAGGTTCTCTCTGGCTCATAATTTGCTAAAAGAGGTTGGGAAATCAGCCTAAATTTACCATTTCTAGCACCAGCTGTAGGAGATCCCAGCTCAGTTACCTGTGTGGGTTCTGCAGGTAAATGTATGCCTGTACCAAATGTAATTTGTCCTCTCGCAATGGTGTCAGCAGCAGAAGAGACACTGTAAGAGTTGATCAGCCTGAAACCAGAACTCGCATAATCACTTTTGCTATGTAGAAACTAAAGCTGAAAAACAATGACAGGATTCCAGTAAAGGTCTGAAATGTCCCCAAGTTCAAGGATCCTTGGATTAAGGGCTGGAGTCTGCTAGGAAACTGAGGTTAAATTTTGCTCTTTCCCCTTTGTAGTGTTGCCTATACAGAAAAAAAGGATTTGGAAGGAAGCAAAGCATATATATACTTCTGCAGCCTAAGAGCTGGTTTCAGTCCTGCATACTTTTATGTAGAACTCAATAAAATGCATTTGCAAACGTAATTACAGATGCAGCAATGTCCTCTAATAATGGATTATATAAAGCATGTTATGAAATGCATTCATATCAACTTCTTGGCGAATTATACTACCTGCTATAACCAGGTGTTATAAAAACAATTATGGGTCTGTGGGAATTACTGACACAAACTATGTACCCTTTAAATAAAATACAATTTCAGGTAGCTGTAAAAGGTGCTGTAGAGGGTGGTGAAGTTATTTTGGACATGCTGGAGCCAGCAGCACAGGAGGGGAAGCCATTCTTGGGGAAAGCATGGTGATAAATGGCGCTTCGATGTGTATCGGCTGACTCTTGGCTCATGGCCTACAGGTTGATCCAGCTGTCCTTGTGTGCCACAATATTTTGTCCTGGCTTGTAGTCCCAAATTCCCATCAAAATATGCAGCTCTTTGCTCACCTAAGTAATGAATGAAAAATAATTGAGACCCTAGTCCTGAATCATTATCAAGCCTTTATGAAGTCGCTTCAATTTGCTGGATTCCCACATGAAGGCTTTGTTCGAAGCCTTTTCAGTTGAATGGAAATTTACTGTTGAATTGGGCAATCTCTGGATAAAGTCTTGGTTTAATTTCGTGAGATTATTTCTTTAGGGCAGAAGGGATGTTATTCTGAGTTATTAGGTTGTGTATTTTGCTGTGTCATGAGAAAAACAAATGGATTTCTTCTTCTACTTCCTCATCACTAAAAACAGCCTCTAGTAAAAGATAAGCAGAACCAGTACAGATAAAAAGGAAGCCCCTTCCCTTTTCTCCCTGCACTGAACCTTTACCCAAAATCTATTTTTTTGTATGGTTCCTGTTGTTGTTCATATATTTCCTAGTTCTGCCTAGGACAGGGAGCAGAGTCACAACCTCACAAGTTCCCATCATCGTGTTTCTTTGCTATCCAGAAAAAACCTTCCCCAGTCCATTTTTTTTTTTTTGCAATAACGGATGTTTGGGCAGTTTGAGAAAGCAAATAGTGCGTGGCCCATGGGTACCACATCAGTGAGCTGCAGTTTAGTTTAAGAGTGCAGCTGCAGAAACACACCCCTCAACACATCTGATGCAAGTTTTTCAGGATGAAATGCACCACATAGCAGGCCCAAAGCCCAGCTCTCTGGAACCAAGGACCTGCTTGCAAATGAGTGAGATGCCCTTTCAAGCTGCTTTCCTGCATATTTTCCCTATGAAATCCAAGTAGATTATGGTGCATAACCACTGTTATGCAGACATGAGACTGCGATGCAGCTGGGACATGTGCTTAGACACAGAAATTGAGATTTATTTCCATGTAAGCAGCTACCCTGATAATTTTCAAGTACATCTTTCCTCCAAGGACCTGAAAGCACTCCACAAATATTGTTGGAGGCTCAGAATGTTCTTGCACTTAAGTAAACTCGTTCTTAGAGAGGTTAAGTGATTTATTTGAGGTTTCTCAGTAAATCAGAGGTAGAGGTAGGAAGTGAAACAAGATCATGACTGCAAATGACATCCTTTAACCTTTGGAGGTGCTACTGTGTACAAAGGCCTGACCCCACCAGCCTCACTCGTGTGAGCAGTGTCTCTGAACTTAATGGGATGACTGGCATGAGAAAAGGGCTGCAATATTTGCCTCTTTAGGCCTTTCTCTGTGAAGTGTTTAATATTTCCCCAGAGGTATGTTTGGCTTCACCTCCTACGGAGTGTCTTATAGCAACAACAACAACAGCAACAGAAAAGTCAATTCCATTTTCTTCCTTTAGTGCTTAAAATCAGGATCCGAGGTGAGCGCTCTCTCTGAGCAGGCGGTAAGCCATGGGGACCTGAAGAGAGTTGGTGTTTCTTGGAAATGGGCTTTGACTTCTCTCCTTTTCTCCTTCATAGGGAAAGACGAGATTTTGGGACACAGTATGGACCTGAACGTTTCTCAGCTGGTAAGAAAGCATAGTCCATATTTCTCCTCAGCAAAAGTTTGGCGCTACCCCAACTTCAGCAATCACAAAGACTAATATGTAAGACAGACTGCACTAAAAATATAATGTAAAAATATATCTGTAATAAAATGAGACCAGAATTCCCAAATTCTTTTTTCTTCCTCTGCAGGGAAAAAAAAAAAAAGTTTGTGGCTACAAGCCACTTTTTGCCTATTTAAGTCTCTGTGCTTTTTATTCCACTTCTTTAACAGGCTTGAAATGAATGAAGAGGTAGCAGATGAGAGAGTGACATAGGCAGTAAATTATGTAAGTTCTGTAAGTGCGTGGCGATGGCAAGCAGGTTTCAATGCTGATGCAGGCGGCAGAGATTTCTGCCATTAGGGAAGAAAGGAGGGAACCTGCAGCATCTGAAGGGAAATGCGCTCAGTGGCTGCAGCGCCTGCTCCAGCCTGCAGACACGGGAGCCTGCCACATTCAGGAAAGGGGAAACGACTCCTGAAACCTGCACAAGTGACAATTCCCCGTAGCTTGAACTTCGGCGACAAAGGGAAAGAGATCATTAACTGTGAGCGAGGAGAGTTTGCGGAGGAGAGAAGAGAAAAGAGGAGAGAAAAAAAAAAAAAGGCTATTTAACTCTGGAGTTTTTAAAAGTGCCCTTGTTTGTTTTCTTGGCAGAGGAGCGGAGCGTTTGGCACCCATCCTTGGAAGGTGGCCCAGCCGTAAAAACGCTGGGGTTGGCCCTTTCCATGCTGTTGCTAAGCCGATGGCCCAATAGCCGGCGGGGCTCTCCACACCCCACCCGTGCTCCGGCCGCATCCAGGCTCCAGCCCGCCTGTATTAAAAGCTTCTTTTCTCCCACTTGCTAATAATAATAATTCAAAAAGGAAAAAAAAAAAAAAAAAAAGAGAAGCCGAAAAAAGTGCCGAGTTTATGCAAGCAAACCCTCCCCGGCTCTTGCCAGGAGCTGAGCAGAGGGGAGCTGGGGAGCACCAGCCCGTGCCCGGCTCCCGCTGGGATGGATGGGGCTCAGCGCCGGGCTCTGGTCGGACTCGTTCTGCGCTCCCTCCCTCTGCTCCCACAGCCTCAAGGTATAGGGCAGAAACAAAGGGATTTTTCTCCCCCCACCCCCCTTCCTCCTTTTTTCTTTTTTAATAACTTTATCAACTCCGAACCCCAGGATGATTTGTGTGTTTCACACTCTCTCTGTGCTTTTACTCTCGGTTAGAATTTGGATCCTTTCCATTTCTCAGTTAAAACCTCTTTTTTTGTCTTTTTCTTTTCTTTTTTTTTTTTTTCCTCTCTCTTTCCCCCCAGTTGTTTGTGGTTTTGCATGAAAGGGCATTGTTAACTCCTTCACCTCCCAACTGGAAAGGGCTCTCTTGGCTGAACTGTTTTAGGTACTTCTGGAACAGCAGAATAAAGTGCTGGGTTTCAAAAACTCAGACTGACAAAAAGGAAAGCAGTTCTGGAAAAGATTTACATTGAAACTGCTACTGTAGGATAACCCCAGCTAGAAAAGCAGAGCCCTTGTTGTGGATTTACAGGAGCCCTCACCACTTCTGCAGGTCACAGGATGAGGCCATTCCAAGCTGGTGTTCAAAAGCATCGATTTAAGGTGCAGAAGGTGAGAGCTTTGGTAAAAGCATAGGAGGAGGTGACCTGGCTGCTCCACATGGAGAGGGGAGCCAGGCCACCATGTGCTGCTGCTGGACAGGGCTGACACCCCTCCCTGGCTCAGTGTGTGCACAAAGCCTTACTTTTGGGTGAAAAACTGGGAGTTCTGGGCTTTTTTGCTGCCCAACAAAAAAGGCAAAAGGTGCACTTTTCCACCGAGGCTGTGTTAAATGCCATGTCACACTTGCCTGTGGCTGAACAGGAAGTCCTCCACACACCAGGACACACATAAATCGTGGGAAAAGCTGGGCGAGTTCTCGCTGGAAGTTGTAAAACGTAGAGGATTAATTTTCCCCGTTGTCCATAGGAGATGAGGGACTGGGAAGTTGGCATCTGTCATTTAAACCTTTTTTTTGGTGCTTCCTCATGTACGGTTGCAGCTGCAGACGGTGGGTATGGTCTCCTTCCCGTGGGGAGGCTGGGCTGGGTGCGCGTGTCCACGCCTGCACTGCTCCAAGAGCTTTCCCAGCTGAAGTCCCGGAGCTTTGAGGGAATGCTAGAAACAGGGATGACTTCAATATTTGGCAGCAGCTAGGCTAAGTTATCTTTTTCCTTTAAAATAGAGCATGTTATGCAAGCAGGTTTTATTATAATTACGGGTATTTATTATTTCTGTAGATTATAAAATAATCTCCTTGGAACCAATAGGAATGTAAATTTAGTATTTCATGCTATTTGTGAATTAAATAACACAGCATTTCTTGTATATCTTCTCAAGGCACATGAAAAATCCCCTCTTATATCTGCACACCCTGTGGTAATTAGCACGTAGTACTTTTCATTTTTAGACTTTAAAAAAACCTTTTTGTATTGGTTAAAACAAGCACATATATTTTTTCAGCATAGTCCCCAGTATGATTGCTGTTCCTGAATGTTTTTATGCATGTTAGCATGTATGTTTGTTTTGCCTGTTAGTCCAGTTTTGTAGAACAAATGGAGAAAACGAAAATATAGATTTTTAACCGCAACAAGATTCCCTGCAGACAGGATTTTTTTGTACAGCTATAGAAATGCAGCAGCTCAGAGGAAGAGCACAGCATGTAATTCTACATACATCACAGCTCGTTTTTATTACTCTTACCACAGCAGCTGAATGGAGAATTACAAAAACTATGTCCCTGATTCTGTAAAGATTTTAAAAAGAGGCTTAACTTTAGGCATACAGGTAACTTCAAAAGGAATTAAGTGAAACTAGAAGATGTGAGTATTTCATGACAGATGAATGCATTAGAGAAAATGATCTATACAAAACTTCATCCAGAAGTTCTGGAATTACGTTAATTGACCTTGGTGAGCCAAACAAAAGCTCAGTCAAAATTATTTTCAGAATTTAAACCCAATACTTTTGCAAACACAGGCCAATGTAATGGATATTCCTATTATTGCGTATCCGCTGGTTTTCTACAGGCAAAGGGTGAAATCCCAGCACTGCGGAAGGGAGTGGGAGCATTGCCATTGATTTTACCGATGCCAGAATTTTGCCCAAAACACTTACACTTCCTCTGACTCTCAGTTTTCTTTTATCAACTCTGACATCGTTTTCTGCATCTCTGCTGTCACATTGCATGGGGTGCAAGAGCATTTTAAAATTAACAGTGGGCTTGAGCTGCAGAGCACAGCTCGTCGATCAAACCTCTGAATCCATTTGACAGTTTGATCAGGTGTCTGATTCTTCACAGACACACCTCTTCCCACACTCACAATTTTGTTGGCACACCTGTTGTGACCCAGGTGGGAAATTTTGTGCATTTAGCAAATCCCCGTCTAGTGGGGCAAACGAAGCATCAATTTTGTTTCACCACGTAGGAGCAAGCTATGTCAAGTACTGCACATCACTTTATGATCATGCTAAAGCCACTGCGACAACAAGCCACCTCAGCAAGCTGTCATTTTAATGTTTTATCCATTTTCTTTTCGTGTGTGTTTGCTCCACATTCCAGCGAAGCCTCATCTCCCCTGCCTACCGCCATCGGCTACAAGGCTGCAGCAGAGCCCCGTCTCGAACATGTCACATAGAATGAACCGGGAGAACGCCACACAAAACGTTCTGATCGCTGGCTTCCAGGGGAAAATTCCCTCCTGGTCAGAAAGAGAGGAGGAGAAGCGGGACAGTGGTAGGTGACACCTGCACAGGGGCAGTACTCAGCCCGCTGCCGCCAGGAGCGTTATCCCGGTGGTTTTCCGTGGGATGCGGACACGATCCCCGTGCGGCGGCTGCAGTGGGAGCCCCTCTGTGCCTCACTGGCACAGCTCTGTGGGATGCCCGTGCCCATTCATCACTTCAAAGTAAGCTGAACAGCTCCACTGTAATACTGCAAATTACAGGCCTTCTAGATCATAATTTTAAAGCACTTAAGCTTGTGTTGTCTTTTAGCTTTTTATTCATCTAACTAGTTAAGGTTCTGAAGACCTAATCTAGTTCCCATTAAGACAAAGAAGAGGATTCCTTTCTCTGTGAGGTGTTATACCCCAGGAAGACAAAAACTTTGGTGTCTGCCTTAGACATGTATATCTTACTGGCATTAGCAGCTCAACCTATAGATTTTTCTTCATCAGCGGGGAAGTTTTATTCTTATCCCCATTTTACAGGATGAAATCTCTTATCCAGTAAAGTATGTGAGCATGTGCCAGTTTCAACAGAGCTGGTGGAATCTTTCCAGGATAGACTGCATTTGCCAAAAGTGCAATTTGAAGTGGAAAACTATTCACAAATTCTGATTGAATGTAATGCAGAGTTTTGTCAGAAAGAAAACCAGGGGAAATACTTTTCTCAGGGAAGTTTAAATGTTTCATTTCAGTATTTTCAAAATAAACGATATAATTTTCACCTTTTTTCTACTACTTAGTTTTCAAAATTAACTATTTTTCTTCATTATTATTTTGAAAATAGTATGGTCAATTGAATGTTATACTTCTCAGTAAGAGAGTGAATTGTCACTGCTCAAAGTTTCTTTTTGATGTTTTGAAATGGAGGGTTTGCTCAGCTAGAATGTTTGTTATTTAAATTTTGGGTTAAAAACAATATGAAAACTTCCGTTCTAGATCAAGCAATGCAATCTGGGTTGACCCAAAATGAAACTTAAGGGGGGTTTTATGTCTGTTCCACCAACACATCGTGTGTTTCAGGTTGAACCTCACCTGAATCATTTTTCCAGTTTGCTGTTCAGCCACCAGAGCGAAGGGAACACGTCCGTACAGCTCCGGCTCCAGCAGTTTAACAGCTCTATTGTTTTCACTTGACTCCTGTGAAACTACCTGTGCTGGGAGTCAGCCACGTGGCTTTGAGTCTCCCTGAATCGATGCCCAAACAAACTTTGGGAAGTCAAACCAGGTGATGGGCAGAGCCCGGCGGGGAGCGCAGGAATCCTGGCTGGTCCTTTGGTGCTCTGAGTTCAGGACCCTTCTTATCCTCCAGGTTTGCAGAGCTCCCTACAACACATCTGGCTTAAGAGTGAAGGATGGGAGCTGAAAGGGGAATTATTTTCTTTTGCAGCTTTCAGTGCTTATGACCCAAACTGGGGAAGTGTGTAAGCTGAAAGAAATGCCTGGGTGGATTTGAAACTGAGATCAGGTCTACATTTTTCAGTGGTTCTTATATTAGTTTAAAATGTTCTTCTCCGTCTTATGAGCATAACTTCCTTTAAATAAATACACAGATAACTTCTCCTAGTTGCCAAGAGTTTTCCCATCCTCTTATAATAGCTCCTCATAATAATGCAAAATAAGCAATAAAACAAAAATGAGCTGAAATAATTTTGCAACGACTACTTCAACAATTAATGTGTTCAGGGAACAGCAGGAACAACAAAGACATAAATTTAAACATGTACCTCTAAATAGCATAATTACCTTTTAAGTTTCAAACTGTACACATGAAAAAGAATTCCAAACAGCCAAGAGAGAAGGAAACACGATCCAAAGGATGCTTGCTACACACCAAAATATTTTCCACCAAACTAAGTTTCATGAACTTCCCAGTGCCAGGCAATATGTATCTGCAGCTTGCTCATACTGCCTTAATTTGCTGCCCTGTGTGACAGGTTGTAGTCTGATCTAGCCTGACATGCCACGGTATGCACAGCACACATATATCATGGTAAGACAGTTGAAAATCAAAGACAAGCAGCCCCAAAGAGAGAGTTGAATAGCATGATCCAGCAGTGGCCTGCATCCATCAGAGGGAGGGTGTTTGAAATGGCACACCTTCCCCTTGCAGGTAAATAAATACTGATTGCATGCTATAGCCAGGAGTGAAAGACATAACACAGTTCGTGTTCCCACGGACAACTTTGCTTCTTCTCCTCCATGTGTATCAGTTACATTCTTTTTAATGACATCCTTTTTTATCAGTGTAGTGAAAAAACAGGGTGTCTTGGGCTCATAAACCCCACTAAAATGAGAAGACGGAATCTCTTGCTGTTCACTGGAGAACGAGATGAACCCAGCTGCTGCTGCTGCTGCTGCTCCTGTAACACGATGCTCCGGCAGTGAATATCTTCTGTTCTTTATTACGTTGGTAAAAGCACCAGGAATTCAGCTGGCTTCATTTCTGGCCAATTTCAGGTTCCTCTTTTAAGGACACAAAATATTTCTGGGCTGTAGCTGAAGTGGTTTCATTGTCCAGGATTCCTCTGGCGAAGGGGATGAGCTCTTCAGTGTTTGAGGTTCTGAGAGGATCTACTGCCCAGCTGAAGCAATGTTAGTTGCATTCCCATTACTAAAAAGTTTGGTAGGAAACAGGTGACTTTTTATCATTTAGTGAATGAAGGTGTTGGTAAGTATAACAAAGAACTCACTTTGAAGGGGTGGTTATAAAACACCACAACAAAAACATGTCTGTTTTATTCCTCATGTCTCAGGTATCACATCTGAGGTGTTTCTGAGGCCTTGGCATGCAGAGGTTTAGGGCATTACACAGATCTGATTTTCATGCCTAGAAAACTGACACACACTAACACAATGCTTTTTATCACCTGTATTTGGGCCACAAAATAATATAAAAACCCAGGCAAACATGGCAGTAATTCGTAATGAATTTTTCAGCATTCTTTTTATAAAGAGTGGTGTTTTGCCCAAGTGAAAACTGCCTTCACTTTGGTCCCTTTGAGTCCAGCATTGCAAGGGTCTAGCTGAGAAGCTGAGAACTTCAATGTATCTTAAAGTTTATCTTAAAGGGCTCTGAAAGCTGTGTCTGTGGTGTTGTGCTGCCTCACTTTGAGGAACTGGGATGAAGAACTGGGCATGTGCCGCATCTGCTTAGTGTTTCTACAGACTGTGCAGGATGATCACTCATCCAGAAAGAAACACTTTCCACCCTACATGAGCATCAGTGGAAATGCAGATAGTTTCAGAGCAGTTCTCTTTTTATCACAGAGAAGTGACATTCTCTATGGACCTGCTCCAAAGCCTGATCGTGTCAATGAAAGGACTCCCATTGAATTCAGTGTGACTTGGAGTGGTTCCTAAAAATGGGAACAAAGCAGCAAACTTCATAAATCTTCTGATGTGGTCCTTAAAGCGGGAATTCAGACCCCATGGAGCAAAGGTTTGTGATTAGAAAGATGATTTGGCCTCTCTTTCTTCCTGATCTGAACCATTCAGGTCTCACTGAAGATTCATTCTTTTAGAAATATCATATGCCAGTCAGCACGGGGGATCGTCGGTCTGTTAAATGCTACATTATGCCTTTTACTTTTCATTATGGTATGAGATTTGATTAAGGCAGTCAATGACCCTGTGCTTAGAAGCAGAAGGAAAAAAAAGGGAAAAAAAAAAGCTAATGGAGCCATAGAGCTAAAATATGTTGCTGAGAAGTGAAACAATTGAAGGTGTGGAGGAGAGAGGAATTATCACAGCACTGTTGGCACTGAAGTGGTGTTGGGAGGCTTTTACCTGCCATAAAGCATATGCTGGCACTATTTCATCCTCCGCCTTGGCCATAATGCAGGCCCTGTTTGTGTAGGAGACTTTCCCAGCGTGAGAGCAGAGGGGCACACGGGTGCCCACACTCCAGAATCCCAGGCAATGCTCACCAGCAGCTGCTGCTCTCGGCAGCCCAGTGCCTGGTTATGGCTACGCCCCTACACCTTTCCCAGGGAGGTTTTTAAAGGTGCTTAGGAAAATAAAAGGAGTTGTTCTTCTACGTCCCTTTGTGCCATTGAGAGAAAACCACTTTTATTCCCTTTCCTCCTCTCCGTTTAGACCTTCTGCGTGTTCCCCAAAACTTGGTGCTTCACTTGACGTGTCAGAGCCCATTGGGAAGGAAGGACTGCGCTCTGCACAGTTTTCTGTCACGACTCTTTCAGCGTTTTGACTCGGTAGTTTGGCTGTATCACTCCCTGCGTGCACTGTAGGTGCCTGTCTCCCGAGGCTCGTGACGTGAACCATCGTGTTGACGTGTGGAGCCTCTTCTCCAAGCTGCTCTCTATAAGTCATTCAACCTTTTAATTTGATTAGGAGGTTAATTTGCATGGTGCTGTGCGTATTCTTTTACTGGAATATATATACTATGAAATGCATGATGTAAGTTAATCCAAAGCTAAAGAGGCCAATAAAAGCCAGTTCCTTAAGGAGGAAGGAAAAAGAGCAGAGCTCAATGGAAGAAAAGCTTGGTCTCAGTCCAGAGTCCTGACTCATTGTTAGCCTCCAGAGCGTCCTGACTAGCATCAACGTGTCCTGGAAGCAATGTGATTTTCCTACTGTATTAACGAAAAAATAATAAAATGTAGTGCTAAAACAATAGGACATACCAGAAAAATTTCCACTGAGAAATGGGGCTCTGTAATAAGCTCATGTCAGAATTATTTCCATCCTATTTGCAGAATCTGAGCATATGGTGGAGTGACACGACTTTGTGCAGGCTGTGGAGAAGGGAGCAGCTCCTATAGGTGTGTAGACTATTTCTTCTATACCAAGTGCTTCAGAAAGCTGGGAAACAGAATATGAAATATATTTCTATTAATGGGAGCCACCCAGTCAAGAGGGAGCACTAGGAATGTGCTATATAGCTGCAGAGAAGCATTAAGACCCCATGGAAATCTGAAAAATGCCTCAATGGCTTTCTACCCATGTGTCTCCATAACTATAATCTCTAAAATATATATAATTTGGAAATGACGGCGTCCTGGAAGCTTCACTAGTGTGAGCTCACAGTTATCTTTTGGTTGATCCTGTGAAATAAATTATAAGCAGCAAATCCCAACTGCAGATAAATTCTTCTCCATCTGTTTTCCTATAAGAGAAAAAAATGTAGAACTGCTTTCATGCAACAATTGCACAAGCAAGTCATAAGCTTAGAGACGAAGGAGAAGAAAGCTAGAATGCTTTCTGGTTTAATGCCAAAGATTTTTAAGATAAAATTCTCTTAAAGTAACTGCAATAAACCCATGATTGTTGAGCTTAAACAAACCTCAAGTCAAGTTACATTCAATTTCACTTAAATATTCCTTAGGAGAAAAAGAAAACATAAATGCACGAAACCAAAATTTTTATGTCTTAATTGTCATCTTTTTCCCACAATGCGTCCTAAACTGAAATGAGGTCATTTGGATTTTAGTAACCAGTCCAAGTACAGCGCAAAATACATTTCAAGGTAGAACAAGAGTTCACATCCCAAAAAGAAAGGAGTTAGCAAAAATATGAAACTGCATGAGACTGAATGCACTCAATGCCTAGGGAAGTATAGTTTTACCTGTCAGAAACAAAAAAGTTGGTCTGCATCCATTCCATAGACATAAAGTAATCTCAGCAAGGGCTGCACAACAGCTAAAGCCTGAGAAAACACAGGCTAAACTTAGCAGAAGAGTTCCTAAATCAGAGTTCTTTCTTTTCAAGGAAAATTTTGCTGCATTTAAAAATAAAGCAGGTACAATCCTGTGTGAACCAATAATGTGTGTAGTAAAAGTGACAAAAGATGCTAATAAGGTTATAATTACAGCTTGCAGGTCACTTAAATGTCTTGCATGGACAGTCCATAAAGAGAATATGACCAGGCACTATGAATAATAGCCTGAATAAATAGTAAAGATGTAGAAGTAAGGCTAATGAAAAATAAAGATTCTTTTTAGGAAGAGAGCAACAGTAAGAATTAGAGTGATCCAGAGTTTCAGGAATATAAGTGAGTGAACATGTACTGCAGACTTCGTATATGAATATTTGGCAGTGATCTAAAAATAAAAAAACTCTAGATGTTTGGTAGTTACATCTGTCCCTCTTTAATCACAGAATGCTTGTTTAGGACTTTGTAGGCAGTGAAGGTTTTTTCCACTCTCATATTTGTTGTGTTTTTTTCAGTCTCTATTAAATGTCTATCAGAAGTGCTCTGACCCCACTCGAAATCCAAACCCCAAAAATGCATGAAGGGAAATAATCCAAATGTCAAATGTAACCATGAGCCATTAGTCAATCCATCCAAACAAAAGCAATCAAGCCACATCCTTCTCTTTCCTCTCTGGAGACTCATGTACATCTAATAATAACCCACCACGGGCACTTTGAGGAAAGGGAAGTGAGGAGGAGCTGTGAGTTTTGACCCCATTCTAGAAAACAAATTGTCTCCAGGCATTTTGGTGAAAGTGCATCAGCTGGTGACAGCCCAGTGTAAAAGTTTATGTGAATAACCTGAATTATACCCAGAGATCAGGTGGAGCATACAGTGCCACTTGCAACATCTATGAGCAACTCAGGAGGCCCTAACACCCCCACTCTGCAACCTCTGAAGTGTTCCTGCTGTCCTGCAAGGCTCTCTTCTGCATGATTTCACATCAAGTGGGTATTGGAAAAGCCATGAAAAAATAGGATGAGTTTTAATCCTGATAAAACAGCCCGTTCACGATTCATGGGCACTGGGTCCCGGCTGTCCTTGACCACGTCCTCCCCAGCAGCAAGAGATGGTGACAGCACCCATCTAATTCTCCTGCACAACAAATGTGCTTTGGCAAGAGGTATTTAGGTGACAGTTTTGGGGGAAACTCTTGGTTTTCTGGTGATGATCTTGCACCAAAGACACCGGCAAGATTAACTGGTGTGTAGTGGCCAGAGAGGGAGGAGCTGAGCACCGTGCGGGGACTTCGTCTGGCAAACACTTTGTGGAGGTGATTCATCCCCGTGAGCTGACCAGGGCTGCTCTTATGTGAGGGGCTTTATGTATTTATACCTCGTGTCCTTGAAAATCTAGCTTTCATGTGTAAGTACTTGGTTAATGTGGCTTATTCCTCTGTATGCTTCCCTGAATGTGAATTCATTATGAATCTACCTGAAACTGTCTTTTGCAAATTTGTTGGTTTCAGTTTGTAAGAAAGTTGTTCCTGTTTGTACTGCTGGGCTTTTCTTTTGTTCATTTTCCTTTGTCAGAGGCTGACAGCACACTGGCTGCAGTTTTCATGTGATCATTCCTGAAATTGCTTCGTGCTTGGGCAAATGTGTAGGTGTTCTGTGCAACTTCTTTAAGAATAAAGGAATATACCACAAGATTCTGCTTCTTTCTGCCATTTTTGTCTCTCATTCATCTAATGAGCTTATTTTTACTCCTTGTCTTTCATCCCCCACTCTATATTAACAAGTTTTCCCTTCATTTCATTGATTCTCCTTGCCCACAGTGGCCTTTTTAAATAATTTATTCAATATGTTTATTCTTCTGAAAGTACAGGCTGCCAAGAGAGGTTGTGGAATAGTCATCACCGGCTCACCTAGACACCCATCTATTAGGGATTATTTAAGGATAAGGAAATCAATCCTGCTGTGATTCACAGGGAGGAGGGCGTGGATTAAATGACCTGGTAAAATAGTCCCCTCTAATTTAAATTATTCTGTTTTGGGTTATGTTTCTTTTTTTGTTGGATTTGGGGTTTTGTTGTTGTAGTTATTGGCTTTTTTTTTTCTTTTAAAATTTTTTTCTTTTTTTTTTGTTCTAAATTCTTTTTGATCTCAATTTCCTAATTTTTTTTTTAAATAATGTTCTCTTGTGTTCATATTCTTTGAAAGTATGGAGAATTTGCATGAACCAATTTTTATTAGTTCCCCTGAGAATGTTAAAAACTTCAATTAGGTCACAGTGAAGTCTCTTTTCCAGAGTGAAATTCCTTAATCTTCCTTAATAACTTAAATCTTTGAGAAGTGATGTTGTTCTGCAATGCGTTTTCCTCAAAAGTAATTATATACCGGCTAAGTTGCTACATAATAGTCAGTGCTGTGTTGTGCTCTGAGTATAATCAGTCCTTGGGTTTTGTAGAGCCTATTAGCCCTGATGGGCTGGAAACACATGACTGTCAGGACAGGGTTGCAGGCTGGGAGATAGGAATTTCCAGTTCCCAAGAAGCCGGCATTTTCTATTTGCACAGGATCCTCTCGCGGTGTAAGCTGATATTCTGCCTGTATTTCTTAGTAGATCTGCTCAATTGTAATTTTGGGATTATTTTAACAACAGCAGGCAAGGAAATCCATGAGGCAAATGTGAGTTAACAGGCTGAGGAATGATGCGAGCTCTGCCTTTTGCTTCATGCATGCATTATCATCCCTGTCCAGTGTTTGCTATATTTTCCAGCAGAATGCATCAACCTGTTTAATACTGTAAGTAAACAAAAGCCAAAATCCCGGTATTGATCCCGGTGCAGTAGGAAACCAGAATCTCTCAAGTCTGGAAGAGACTCACTCCCCTTTGTGGCTGCCCTTGTGCTGTTTCTTCCTTCACTTATGTCAGCTCTGGGGTCGTTGCATAACCACCCCAAAACACTTCTACTTTCTGGAATTAAGGGAAAAGAGCCATTCAAATCCTCTTAAGAAGCTTTGAAAGAGCTGCTTGCTTTCCTGTGTGCAGCAGTGAGCCCACTGTTAGTGCATCGTCAGAAGCAGCTCTGCTTCATTTCCTTGGCCTCTCTTTTCTGACCAGGAGCTCAATGTGCTCCACTGCCAGCCTCTAAAGGGGTAAAAGAGACTCCTTGGTCCAAAACATAAAAATTAAGTCATGCCAAAATGGGTTGTTTCTAGAAGATCTTTGATGTAATATCAAGAACAGTTTTATCTTACTCGAAAGTACATAATGAAAATTATGGAGGGCTCCATGGTCTATATGGATTCAAAGTTGCCTTCCAGCTCTGTTGTAAGGATTAGGACAATCTGCTTGGAAATCTGAAAAAAAAAAAAAAAAAGAGGATTGAAGATGTTGGTAAGAGGGGTAAAGTGCAGGGATCAGTAAATGATCAAGTTTTCCCTTTCTTGTCTCCTGCAGACTATATTCCTATTTCTGGTCTATGTGATCTTAAAAAGTGTGGGATTGAGGCAAAATCTCAAGGCCCAGACACTTTCCAACCTGAAAGGCTGCCATTAAATAGATTCTCGTTTCTTAATCCTCTAGTTTTATGAGTTCATTTCTTCCCTGGGTGTTTTCAAAATGTTTGCTCATTTTACGGACAACCAGATGCAGATGTTTTGCAATTAAGAGCATAAACATTCTGCTTGAGCAACAAGAGTTTATAATGCCTCTTCATCTCAGCTTGGTTGATGCTATTCATAGGCACAAGGTGGTTCATGCTGAAGGTGCCATCTTGGTCAGCCTTTTCTTCATTCCACATACAGCAGATAAAGGTGGGTTTTTTTGGAAAAACGTAAAAAGTTTGGTTAGTTTCCTTAAGCACTTCCAATTGAAGAAAAAATCAAGGGGATTTCATAAAGCAGCTAAACCTGCTTCCTGCAGACAGAGTTTTGCTGGTGTAACTTCTTTCCCTGCTCTGCGTTCTCCTGATGCTGTTTGCTACCTCTAGAGCATTGTCTCTGCTAATAAAGGTATTTCTATAACTCAGTTGTCCATGAAGTCATGATGAGAAGCCCTGCTCTTCCAGTCTTGCTTTTTTTCTGTAGTAAAGACTCTTTAATCATTCTGTAATAATTACAGTGGTGTTTTTCTTTGGCCCTATAGGCATTATTTTGAGGGCAGGCACTGGTGTGGCACTGACTTTATGGATGTGTATTATTTTGGCAAGGAGAAAACGTCCAAACATTTCTCCTCTCCTTCTCCTGTATTTCCCGTAAATCTCCGTACGCCTCATTTCTACTTTGCAATCTGCGGTGGCATTTCTCCACCCGTTTGGTTACAACAGCCTGGATGTGGCATAATCAGAACTGTTCTTGCTCCACTCAGCACAGCAGCCTTGTTTTGGACACAGAAGTGGCACCCCTTATCTTTCTGTCCCACTTGGTCCCCTGAGAAGGCAAAGACACTGATGACAGGATGGGACTAGAGGTGACTCAAATGCCCCATTTCTACAGCATGGCACTGGACTGGGACTCTTCTGGGGGTTCAGACCTTCTCCTGCACCAGCAGTTGCCTGTCCAAGTGTGTCTGGGGCCACCCTCTGATAAAACATATGCTTATGGATCAAATTCAGAGGTCATGCAAAGAATGGTTCCAGGACAGCACCTTCAGACTTTGTTTTGTATCATATCAGGTGTCAAGTGTTGTATAGTCCTGCCATGCCAGGATATTTTTACTGTCCTAGGGACTGGAAACAAAAAAATATTTTGTCTCTTGGCTGGAGGATTTGTCCATATTTGTTCCAGCTTGATTTAACTCTGGTTGAATTCAGTGCATTCAGTTTCTAGGCTTAGCTTAACTTTGGGACATACTCTTCTTCTGCTATCACTGTTTACTTCAAATATTGTGCTTTAGCAAAACAGTCCCTGCTTGTAATAACTGAATAGCTGCTTTCTTACAACACCCACTGAAAAGGAACTACAAGAAAAAGAGGTCAGATTCATCGGGAATTTTTTATTACCTTTTTTGGTTTTTAACCTGGCAAAAATGTGAATTTTAAAAGTTTACATTATAATCTTTGTTAAAGTCAACAATAACAAAGTTTGAAGCAGGAATAGAAGTCCCATGGCCCTCAAATTAATACTACAAGGAAATGCAATCTACTTAAGAGGCCTCTTGCACAGCAGTGTATTCAAGTCCTTAGCTGGAGTCTTAAGGGTCAAGTTCCCGGCACTATTTGTCATGTTATTTACGTATATATGGACACAAATAAATATGTATATACTGCATGTGTGCGCACACACACGCGCACCCTGGCCATTGCTAGACCCCAGTGTTGCAATCTGGCTGCAGATTTCAATGGAAATCATGCCTGGAAACATCATAAGATCCGTGCTTGCAGGCAAAGGGGAAGGAGCACGCTGGGGAATGCAGTGTCACCACGCATGAGGCATCTGCTGGTTTCAAGATGTTTCTGTTTCTGCCTTGTTACTGAAAAAGAAGTAAAGTGGGAGAAGGAAGAGGCAGCATGTGAAGAAAGGATCTTTCCTATAGAGGTATTGTGATTGCTGACTTTTGAGTTTCAAAACTATGATCCTTGCATGGAGCTCTCTCAGCTCAGAAGACAGAAACCCATGAAATAATGGCATTCTCTCCCTTGGCAGGAAGAGTTGTTCACCATTGCAACAAAGATGGGATACATGTGTTGGTATACAAACCTGCTTTCTTCCAGATAGCAAAAATGCCACCCTTGGGCACTGCCTGCCCTGAGGTGAGACCACTTCCATTCCAGCATCCTCCCGCACAAAGATTTCAAACATACCTGGCGATGAGGTGCTGAGATACAGTGTGTTCTTTAGTCTAACAGAAACTGACTGCAATGGGTGATGTGGAAAAAATGAAATTGTGTCAGGTACAAGTTTATCTCTGTTATTTAAGAGGTGGAAAGCTACTGTCCTTTTTATTACCCTTGATAGCTAGGAGGTGGCACACAGAAAAAAAAAAAATGCTGAACCAGGACTCAGTTTTCACAGGAGGTAGCTTTGACTCACCGATGGCAACACGAGCTTTGATTTGGAGAAGGAAGAGGTCTACAAATAGATGAGGTGTCAGCTGCCCCTAATGAAGACCTTCTGGCTGAGAACAGCTGTGGTTTGTGTGTGACTCCTGTGTGCCTGTGCTCAGGAAGGACTGATCCGTAGTTATCCTTTATGCAAACCTTCTATCAGCGGCTTTGGTACCTCCTGATCTGATACAGAATGACTGTGGCTAAGCTGTGGAACAACGTGATACAGCTTGTTTATTACAATATTTGGGAAAGAAAAAGATGGTTCTTCATCATATCCCAGTGCTCCTGATTATGTGTGACAAACTAGAGCTGTTTAATCCAAACCATTAATGACCTTATAACGCTTTTTAAAGCCAGTCAGTACCATGATACTTATTTTGCAACATTTTTATGATTAAAATGTTATGGGAGGCAAGCTGATTACCCAAACCGAGTTTGTTGAGTGGATGTTTGCGGTGGACAATCCTATCAGCCTGTGTGCTCCTGCCGGGCTGAGCCTCTCAGTGCCTCCCAGCAAACAATGCTCAGCTGAACTCCCAGTGACCCAGTTGTCTGTGCTAATCGCTCGCTGATTACTGGCTAATCAGGGCCTTGTTTAGAGCAGCCAAGCCAAAACCACTCTTTGCTATGCTGCACTTGGAAAGTGGGATGCATTTTTTGGTCGCCCCCATCACTGTGCTGTGATTGCATCCTAGGTGGGCGATGAGTTGCAGACTTGTCCCACGCGTGGCCCTGCAGCTGCGAGCAGCTCAGAAGTTTGAGCTGGGTGCAGACTTCCCCAGTTCCTCTGTAGCCCCATGCAATGAAGAAAGCACCATTTGCACTGTTATCTGCCTTTCACCACTCTTAGCAGTGAGAAGTGCCTGTTGGGGTTGGTAGAATAGATTTTATCCTCTAATTCCCTCAATAGAGTGGACCCACCCCAAGGTTGTGGTCTTGGTTCACGCTTGTCATGGAGTTCTCAACGTGGAGAAAAGGGGCAAGGAGAGGGGGAAGGAATCCACACCTGTATTTCTGCAAATATGTCACTTAGTAGATGCCTGAAACAAATAGCACCGTTTAAGTGTGAACTTTTATTAGCAGGTTTTTGTGCAGGCAAGATATGGAAGTTACAAACCTTCCCGTGATAGCTGCCCCGAGAAGACAATCCCATTTGCCAGCATTCTGCATAATTTAGCAAGCAAAATGTGGCTTTAAAAGCCAGAATTATCCTTGTCCTTGGCCAGAAGGTTGCAGGCAATGGCTTGGCCTTTTTGCCAGCATGTTTATTAAAGGGTTAATCAGCTATATAAGGTTAAATTTCACCCTGGGGATTTTTAGTATGGGCTTTCTGGCCAAACTTATCTTGCTGTCAAACAAATACCTGCAGTTTTAAACAGGAAATAGAGATCTTTTTGTGGTTTACAACTTATGATGAGGGACACACTTATGACACGAGCTATCCTGATCTTGCTGATTTAAAAAGCACTACAGTGACAGCAAAAGCCAATCAAATAATGCAAACCTACTAGTTTTGACTTTTGAGGTCTTAAAACTTGCTTTTCCTGCAGCTACATTATGATCTAATGGGTATTTTTCAAAGAGTATGAAATGTGATTTTCTTTTTTTTCTTTTTTTTTTCATCCTTCATTTGTTACTTTGCTAATGCAACCACAAGAATAATCCACACTCGAAAGCAGAATGTTGCGTTCTACGATAGCCCAGGTTAGCTAGTCTGTGATATACACACCTTAACGTTTAACTTCTTTAAGTCCACCTGGAAAGGCTTCTGATCACATGTGAATTTTTTTTAATACACCACATTGCTAAAAACACTATATCTTCTGATCTCACCATCGCTTTCTGTTCACTTGAGGTGCCAGACAGGAATGACAAGATAAGAAATGAGGCTTATTAGCAGAGATATGGTGTACGAATAAAGTGATCAACCCTCAGTTTGTTCTCCCTCACCAGTTATCATGAAAGTGAGATGGTTTTTCTGGGTGTGTATCAGAGGAAAAGTATATACCTGATGGTTTGAAATACATTTCACTCTGATTGAAAACACCATGGTCCCCTATTAAGATCTCTAAACTGTGGATTTCCATGGACCACAGGGAGTGAAAAGTGCGGCAGACCCCAAAAATCTGCAGACTTCCAAGCTGGCCAGCATTCTGATGGATCTGTCAGCTCTAAACTTGGAAACACATCCATTCATACATATCATAAAGAGAGAGTATAGAATAGCAGGGCTAAACTTTGTTTAAGAAACTTGCTATTAAAAATATGCCAGGACTTTACAATAAAGGGAAAAATGTATTGAAATTTATGGCATTTAAAGTTTCCTCACAAATTTTAAAGTAGGCTCGTGTTTGCTTTTTTGTCTGACCCTGCTCACCTTTGCCAGTGACAAGGAGCCAATTTATGAAGGAAGTTGGCTTTTCCTAAAGCCAGATTTGAAATTTCATGCATGATGTTAGAATTTCCTAGCACTTCTGAATGCCAAGAAGAAGTCTTTCCACTCAGTTTCCCAGAAAAAAACACAACATTCAAGGTACATAGTTTTCAAAATGTTGAGATAATTCAGCTACAAATATTTGCAACATCCAGCCTTGGTTGTTAAAGCAAACATTGCTCAGGAAATAGATGCCTTTGCCAGGGACTAGGAAGGCCAGAGTATCTAAGTTCCCCACTTTCTTCTCTGACCATCTCAAGGAAACCCCTGCACCACTCTTTTCTCATTGCCTTTCTTAAAGTAGAAGATTAAAAGTTGCTTTTTGTTCTGTTTATCTTTATGATGTCTTGCATACAGTAGGCCCAAATACCACTATATTTTATATTTATTTTTGTGCTATTCAAGAGATATCCAGCAATTATACTGAACAAAAACTGGACTTGAATGCATAATACTTTTTCTAAAATTTCATCATGTTTGGGTTTTGCTCCTTGCCCTTTCCAGAAAGCTTGATGGACTACTTGCAGTCTGATTTTAATCCTTTTTTATTGGTAAATGAACATCCTTCCTCCTCTGATGTTAGAAACATTTTTTCTCCTTAGTCCCGAGAATTCATCTGTTCACTTCATCTTAAAACTCTCACAATGTGGACCAGGTTGATAGTGCAGGGTGACACACGTGCTTTTTTAAACAACTGTTGTCTTTATTCTTCTGGCAGCAAATGCCACCGCTGTCAAATAAAGTAAAATTGACTCCCACAGGAAAGCTTAAGGAGTCAGATATGCCATCACAAATTCTGGCACAGTCTGCTTGGAAACCCTCTTCTTCTTGTTTGGCAGGACGTGCTCAGTCCCTGAACGTGCTGCTCAGAAGCTGTTACAAAATACAGAAGACAATAAATACTAAGCAAGTTAAAATTTTATCTGCTTTAAGAGATAGGGGTCTGAATGTCTAAGACAGAAGAGTTCAATTGATAAGAACAAGAGATCTCACACCACTCTTGTAAATGAAAAGCTGTTAGGCAGGCGTACCTTCCCCAATGTCATGTTTTTCTTAGAACTGGGGCATATATTACACACAAATTTGAGATAATCTCCAACAATTATCTAAAATTAACTGTGGTTTTCTGATGAAAAACATTTAGAGGAGGATCTGATAAGGAGTGGGCCTATTTATAATGCTTGCCACGAGAAAGAAAGGCTTGCTACTCTGAGTAAAACCAAAGTGCACCATGTGTCAGAGCATGAAAGAACATTGGCTTCCCTTCCTTTGCTTATTAGCAGCAGCCCTGGGATTTTATCACATCTATCAGTGGTTAACTAAAAAGGGCCAACACGAAGAAGAGGTGTTCCCATTTCTGTTTCTTTCAGTGTGGTACAAGCTGCTCTCTGAACACCTCTGCTCCCACAGAGCGTTTACGCACCATGGCTGTGGCACGGGGCAGCTCTGAGCTCTCCTGGCAGCCTTTTAACCCGTGCACCTCAGAAAGGGGCAACCAAGGCAAGTTCGTGTCTGTTTGGTGCTGCACCAGGGCAAGCCCCACGTGCACCTCAAGGCTGGGTAGAATGGGGCTGCTCCAGCTGCACCTCGAGGGCATCTCACAGGAGCATCCTCAAGCAGCCACCGTCACCTCTGCTCACGGACACAATGGAGCTTTGGTGCCAAAAACATGAGCTCCTGAAGACCCGTGAGGCCAGGGCCTTCTGTAACACCACATTTATTTAGGCGTGACTTGGCCAAGGGATCCATGCTCATATTTGATTCAAAGGACTCCAAAATAAGTGTGGAGTCCAGTTGGAAATGGTGGTATTTATTCCCGATTATGAAAGGCTGGAGCAATCTCAGTGCAGGAGGCTCAGAGGGAGATGCCAACAGCACAGGTACTCTCCAGATCAGCCCCTCCGAATCCTTCCAGAACGGAATGGCAGAGGAAAAGCAAGCAGTGCTTCACATGAAGTGAGCTTCCCTTAGTCCAGGCACAAGTCACTGCGTTTAGGGACTCCTCAGGCTATACGGAACACAAATTACAGGGAGGGTTTTGGCAGCAGACAGTATCAGTGGAGAGGCTCCTTTTCCCAGGCCACAACGTGTTACAGGTCACAGAATGAGTCTCCAAAGAGATGCTGTGGTTTCTCTCTTGGCTTTTTGCACGTCTTGGACTGCACAGAGCTGAGTTCAGGGACCTGATTCATATAAAAGAGAGTTACAGTGAGGAACATGTGAAAACTTTGATTTCTAAAACCATCTGAAATTTGGCAATTTCACCTCATGGGTAATGTCTACTTGGACATACGAAAATTCTTTTCTTTCTTTATATGAACCCAAAGTGAGTAAGACTCACAAAACTCATGTCACCTCAAATTCACATGCTGAACAAATTCATATGCTGATTAAACAAAAAAATACAGCCATTCCACTTATCCAAAACGCAGATGGATCTTGACAAACCTTTCAATGAACCCATTGTGGCTTGTCATTTGTAGGAGCCACAGAAACCAGGTGGATTTTGTTGTAAGAAATTTTCCATAGTTCTGCTTATCAGTCATGTGAGCATGGGCAATTATTTTCACGTCATGTTTGCTAGTACTGATTTACTTTGAATTAGACTGGTCTTAAAAAAAGAAAATCTTTAATCTAAACCAAACAACCCTTAATGCAACCAAATGTTTGGATGAAGAAAGGGCAAATGTCTGTGTGTTTGTGAAAGCAGCACCAATAAAAATAACACAGGCACCATCTAAGACTGTAATGCCACCAGGCAATGCAGAGTAACTAAAAGGGCCAGTTGTAACTTTGCAAGGTTGAAAGAAGTTCCACTGTCTTTTCAGGATACTGGCTTTAACAGGAGAAGAGGTTTACAAACTTTAAAAGCAGTTTCTCCAAAAAGTTTGCAAATCTGACTGCCTCTTTTGTTCGTCTTCCATTTTTAGAAAGAACAACTCTTTAGAAATTTCTGCATGAGAAATGTTTTCTCAGCTGCTAAAGCTAATTAGGAGACACAAGGATCAGTTTTGTTATATTTTCCTCTGAATAGAAGTGAAGTTATTTCATGCAATTTTTTACCCAACTCTGCTGTGTGATGAGCTGCATACAGAGCAGTTTATTTATACCACTTTATCTCACACCTGTTTGGATACTGGCTGTTTTATGGTATTTAAACATACTATTTCTTGCCAATTGCTTTATCTCCACAGTTCCTGCTTTTGCTGCAAATGTTTCTTATTAACTCTAGAAGAAACATCAATTGCTCCCTGCACATTATTAGTGAGGACAAAAATAACACAATTGTTAGTTACTTCCAACATGTTATCACTGCAGACCTATAAAGCAGACAGTCTTTCAAAATACTGTGGGGGCTCTTTTACTCTGTTGAAAATAAATAATACATGCTTTAAGGACTTGTTATTTCACTGGAATTTTGTTTTCAAATGGAAAAAAAATAACAATCCAAAATTCACTAAGTTCCACTGCTGTGCAGTGTGCTTTCTGAGGTATTTTGTTGAGCACACCTCTCTAGCTGCAAACCCAGAACACAATGTCAGGCAAAGCTCCACAAAGGGGGCACACGAGATTATTCATGCAGAAAATGTGTAATCCCTCGGGGATGCCTTCCTCTGGTTTGGGTATTTCTCCCTAAAGCCTCACTTCGTGGGTCGGTGATCTTCAACCCTGCGAGAAGGAAGGAGCTGGGAGTTGCCCTTCTGCAGTTGGTGTTGTGGGGCTCTGCACTGCTCGGAGCCCTCAGGGGCACTGAAGGACTTCTGCTGCCCCAAGCCCCTCTGGGAGGGCCCTGCAGTGCCCAGGCTGCAGAGGTGGCTGGGTCACACCAAGTCACTCACCTGGCAGAGATTGCTGTTGACACGGAGGCCTCGTGAATGCTTGAGCTTCTCGTACCTTCTCCCTGTCACATCAGCTCCAGAGCCGTGAGCTGAGCGAGCCAGGGCAGTGGTGCTGTGTTTATCCACACCTGTCCTTTAGGCAGCGTGTCCTGGCATCACCATTCCCGGGACAGAGGCTGCTCCAGCTTGTCCTGACTCCTAACAACAGCCCGGGCTGGAGCTGAACGTTCAACCTCTATTAATTGCCCATAACCCCATATTGTATTGTTGTATTGATGTCTAGATAGAGATCAGACGAGGGGAAAAGAAGTGCTGAAGTAGGTGTCCCTGGCTGCAGAGGTCTGGATCTTTACCTCAGCATTTGCAAAGCCTGATTTCAATGCAGTTGTCAGGCAAATATGCCCGGGCTGCAGCTGGGACACAACAGGACTGCCTGGAGAGAGGAGTTAATTTTCAAAGCAAGCTGCTGTAGCCAGGATGCCTCACTTCATGCCTGCTTTCTGAAGTAGATTCTTTCATCCACAGCCAGAGCACACACCACCCTCCATCCTTCTTCCTTGGGTGGTGTTTTTACTGGAGGCATTGCTGGATCTGAGCTTCATTTTATCCTGCCTTACTGCTACTGTTTAAAAACCTGCCCAACTTGAAGACACGTGTCAATGTTGCATTTAGGGCTCCAGCTTATCATCTCTTGTTTCTTTATAACCAAAACACCACCATTTGAAATAACCTACATACCTGATAATGAAGGTAGCACTACATGAGCTCTTCACAACCAAACTACCCTTACCAGTCTGGGGTTTTACTACAAAAAGCAGAATTTCCAAAGGACAGAATTTCTAACCTGAACTTGCCTTCAGTGATCCTCAAAGGCTGGAGTTTAGTTCTGAAACCACAAACTTAATAGGGTTGTTTGTTGGCTGGGTATTTTTGTCATTTCCTTTAGGCTTTGCTGTATCAACATGAAACTCAAAAAGCCCAATTTGCATTTACACTCAGGTGCATTTGCACTCCCCTTTGTTAAAATAAATAAACAAACAAGCAAACCAGTTTTTCAAAGCTCATTCCCTACAAGCCTAATGAGAGGTTTCTTCCACTGAAACATCTGGTTTTAGTCATTGCTGGTTGCAGGATCCTGACAATTCCTCTGTTCTCAAAATGCAGGGAAAGCAGTGTTAATCCTGGGCCTGGGGAACTACCACGAGCACAGCCAAAACAGCTCTCGTGATTATAATCATTCATTGCTCTTAGATATTTTATGGTGCATCAGAAAATGGATTCTATTTACATGCGCCTTTCTTAAACTAACAGTGAGACTTTTGTGCAAGTGAGAAGTAGGCTCCAAACCTGTGCACATTAAACAGAGATGTGTGACTGATGAATCACACAAGAGCCAACGGTGCCTGATTTCATTAGCTTTATTAATTTCTGTAACACACACCATTTAATAGAGGCCTCATTTTCAAGGAAAAGTTTTTAAATATTTCCAGAGGAGAAAATAAAATTTAACTCCGTTTGGATGCGAGATGTGCCAAGCTACCTGCAAAGCACGGTACAGCAAAGCTTCTGCTCAAAAATGCTGTAAAAAGGTTCTCTCGTGCACCGTGTGCTCCTGCTTGTAAGCCTAGATTTGTAAATCACACTTCAGCCATGAACATTTTCCAAGTGCTTTCCAACAGTATATCACATTGCTCAACAGTTTAAGACTGTCTGACAGGAGACAGTGTATACTGGTAGCAAGTTAAATAGACATGGGCTGGTGACACAGACCCATCATCTTTCCACAGTTCGAATTTAAATCTGTTTTCTCACACTTTCATGGTGTTTTAATATATTTTTCTTTCTTAAATTTGTTACCATTAGGCAAGAATGACCTAAGCTAGATTTTGAAATCTGAATTTGTTTTTTTTTTAAGTTCCAAGTCACTTCCAAGCCCAGAGGACCACATGTATATGCTATACATATTATCTCATGAAAACAGGGATTCTTAGAAGATTTTGGCCAAGAGAATTTAAAGACTGAGATTTCTCTCTGGTTGAGCACAACCCTTGTCTTAATTTCTCAACTCCGAACCCAGACTAGCCCTGAATTTAATCCACCTCCAGGCATAAACATCTTTCTCACCATTCCGTATTTTATGCTGTATTTATTTTTGACATTGGTTAAAACCAGACTGATTTCTTTGTTATGGACAATCCTGTCTGATTCTGAGATGTGCACTCAGTTGTTCACCTCTGGTTTAAAAATGTTGCTCAGCACACCCAACAGTATATACTCAGGGAAAGAATTCTCAGTTTAGGAGAGCTTATATATTCTTTACTATCACAGTGAAGATTTAAGTCCCGCCTTAGTGTTTTCATAATTTTACACAGTTGCCGCAATTATTTATCTATAGTCAGAACTATAGCTCTTGTTTTACTGCTTAAAGCTTAAAAATCCTTAACAAGTGTCAAAGCAGAAATGAATTATGTTTTATCTATTTCAGAGCTCAGTGTTAAATTGCTTTTTCTTACACTAAGAGCAAGCCAGAGGAAAAAAGCCAAACTCCTACCAGAAATGCTCACCAATTGCACATTTCCATCAGCACACTGCAGAAAGCAAGAGCAGTTAATACAAACCTGGGTGTAATTATTTACTGAGCATTTTGCAGAGCATCCATGCCCACTCTGTTTGTAAACTGGCCAACGTTCTGACTCACGTAGGAGACACACGTAAAATGCTGGATATCTGTCATGCAGAAGCCTCGCTGTAAATAAATAAGGCTATGTGGGATGTCTCCCACAGTTTACACCACATCACAGCCCCTCTTACACAAGAGATCTGTAGGCACAGCAAAGATACCAGCGTGCCCATCTGCGCCTTCATCCTCCCCTTATCACGGGGCTGGTTACAGCTCTCCTCTTTGTAGACAGGTAACAGAGCCAACACGAAATTGTCTGTTCAGCTCAAGCACCGAGCAGACACAAAGCAGGTATAAACCACCCTCCTCCTCAGCAGGGCAGGCAAAGCTCAGCCCAGCTCAGCTCCCCTGGCACCCCTGGCAGCTTTTGTAGCTCAGCCAGCCCCGTGTCCTCTGCTCAGGGGCCACGGGGAATTCCTGCAGCACTGCCTTCAGACAGCCACCTCTTCGGAGAGCAGATGGAGACAGGAGTGCCCTGGCTCGAGAAGGAGGTGCCATTTGTGCCAGTAGCTCAAGAGGCAGGGCAAACCAGCTGCTGATGCTGGGGCACACGAAGCTGAGTGCCACGGAGGAGTCCTGGTCACAGCAATAAATCCATGCAGTCCCGACCTGGGAACATCCCACCTTGTCCTGAGCTGATGTTGCTCAGAGATGAGGAGCTGAAGGTGTTCAATTCAACAGCCAAAATTCATTTGGAAAGGGTATAAGGGCGCGATTGAAAAGCCACTAAAATGAGCAGTGTGACCTGCCACTGGCCATTGCCTTGTGGGGCTGGCTCACATCGGTGAGAATTGGCCCCTTCCCTTCCAAACCCCTTTGGCTCACTCTTTGTGTCTAATGTTTCAAAAGCCTTACATATTTTTAGAGGGTGTTCTCAACTTTGAGAGGTGAATTTCTGGGAATTTGTTTCTAATATAGGTAATTTAAACCAACTATACAAATATGTGACCTTTTAAAACACTGGAAGATTTTGACATATTTCAGATCGATGATAAGACTGTGCCTAAAAAAAAGCAAAACAAAAAAACAAAACCAAAAAGCTAAGAAAATATCTCCTTCTGTTTCTGTTTATAAACAGCAATTATGAGGCAAAAAAATCCAAACTTGTCTTGATGCTTCCTTTCTTGACATACCAGTGTTGGTCAGTGAAGGAAAACGGACTTGAAATAAATTCATGACCCTTTTTGTTTCTGAAGGAGAATTCCCTTGGGAATATTCTTTTTCTAGAAGCCTGCTGCAGATAATAGATGCACTTTATCTCTTTAATGATGGGTGTTGTGAAGCTCATAGAAGAGCAATTGCAAGCTACACTGCAGCTTCAAAAAGTTGTACTTTAACACACCAATTACTATTAAAGAAAGACTTGGAAAAAGATTTACAAAACCAGGCCATCTCTTTAATTATTAGCTGTGCATTTTTTTCATTCAGTAATTTTCTCCCCGACCTCACTGATATTTGGAGAAATCAATTAATTCTGTTGAAATCTGTGGAGCTCCATTGGTTCACATAAAACTGCAAGGAGAAGTTTATTCAGAAAAAAAAGGCCACATTAAAATATATTTTAAAAGCATACGTACCAGAAGAGCTTCATCTCCACTAAAGTCTACTTTTTGGTCCTTTATGATTTTCAAGTCTCTAGTAAGAACCAGATTCTGAAGTAAGATTAGAGCAGTGCATCAGTTTCCAATTGATTGCCTTACAGATGTTGAAAAGGAAGTATGTTATCAATAGAGATTATTATCTCTATCAAAATATTCAGTGAATGCTAATGTTATTCTTTTCTCATTTAAATATAAAGATCAAGCCAAGACCCTGCTTGCTTGAAGTCAAAAAAACCCACTATCAGTTGAACGAACTGCTCCATGAATATTTTTAATAGATTTTTAAAATTTCTTTTTGTGTGGAATTCAGATGAGATTTCATGTCCTGTTCTAAGATCAGTACTTGGAATGAGAACATTGCTGTCTCACATACACCTAGACCTGAAAAGCTAAAATGTCCAGAAATAGAACTTATTTAAAATTATCTTTCCTGAACTTCTCTAATTAAATAAATAAAAAGCTTTTTTTCTAAAGTAATTATTTCTGGCACAGAAATCTACTACCCTACAGCAGTTGGGAGGGAGATTGGTAAATAACAATGTGTTTAAAAGTGAGGTAAACAAAATACTTAAGTCAAGACATTAGTGTTTGGCTACCAACATTTTCGGTTAGTACCAGCTATGTCTGGTGCAGCTGCGAACATTAATCAGAAAAGAGCTCCTGAAGACATCTGCCACATTTTCTTACTTTTTGCCCTAATTTCACTGACTGCTTTTTGTGGCCTTTTTCAGGCCACCAATGGTCAATAGACCAGATCTGATTAGCACTGATTTAGAAGGTAAAAGTCTAAATAGCAAAACCCAGCTGATCTCGCCACGTACCTGACTTGGCCTCGGAACAAGTCAGCAGGGGCTTATTCCTCTGTTGCTTGGGACTTGTCCAGACCATTCTTCTAACAACTGCACCAAAACTGAGCCAGTTCTGAAGGGGAAAGTAGAGGGAATTAGGAATCTTCAGAAAAGAAAACTGGTTTAGTGCCCCGTTGATGGACTGAATCATAAACCTCCCCTTAACCCCTCAGATTTTGTGTCTGCAACTTTGCAGAGGATGACGTCCCAGGAAAACACGGCCCTGGAGCACACCTAGGGAGAGAAAAGGCCGGGATGAAATGAGTGGCCGGAATGCCGTGTGCCAAACAGAAGCCCCACCTTGACCTGTTTCGTCCTGTGGGATCTGCTCAGCCCGGCAGCCGAGGAGAGGAGCTACCAGCTGATGGCACGCGGGCCTGACGGAGCCGCGAGTGGGCAAAAGGCACCGCTCGTTATTCCGTCAAGGACTCCACATGCCAGTCTATGCAATCTGATTTGCAATCAATTGCAAGTGATTACACATTGTTTATCATCGATTGGCACAAGGAATCCTTGAGAGAATAATGAGCTGCAGCTGATGACAATCAGAGACTACTGTCTCATTGCAAGTTTGATTGCACATCCTTCCACTGGTGCAATCGAGCACCCACCACCACCACAAAGCACCACTGAAAATAAAAAATAAATAAATAAATAAATAAATAAATAAATAAATAAATAAAGGGTGGCACCAGAAAGCAAAACATTAAAAGCCCTTCTGAAAAATAAAGGCTGAGTGGAAGTTCTTCACTGTAATATTAGAAAGGTTGACATTGTTAAAACGCTTCGGGTTAGAAATACGGTAAAAAGGTTTCAGTAGATCTTCCAGCTTATCTTTCGACAATATAAAATCTGGACAGCAGGCAAACACTTCTTTAAACAAGCAGGAGAAATTTTGGACCAAGGCATCTAAAGGAAATCTATTATTTTGAAATAAAGCCTGCAGCCAAGTTACAAGTTTAGAAAGAAAGATGGAAATTTTAAGACAATCTGCTAATACCTCCTGGTTATCAGAACCTGTTCTTCTCAACACAGGCTGTCTTTCTATCAACAAATGTGCAGAGTGCAAAAGTAAATTATTTTATCCTGCTGGAGCTGTGAGCTTTATCAATTCAGTGTACAGCTCTTTGCAAGTGAAACACCCAGGCCTGTGTGTTTTAGAAAACAGCAGTTAAAATTGCAGTAACCAGCAGGTCGTGGCCAAGACTCTTACAAAGGGGAGCTCATCCCTGGCTTTATGTCGAGGTTTAGGGACAGAGGCCATTAAGGATGTTGTATTAATTTTGTGCCTGGCACATTGTACAGGATGATCAATGCCTGACACAGATTCTGAAGTTAAAAATTTACTTAAAAAGTAGCAGCAAATGCAATCATGTGTTGTATCCGTCTCAGTGACAATGATTATGATGAAAAATATACAGATCCCTTCATTAGGGATTTAATTTTTGGAAGTTTACATTCAAGTTAAGTCTTGAAAACTTTTTTGCTGTCCCAGCAGTGTCAGCAGGAACTTTACCACTGCCTGTGCCGGAATGGAGATGTTTGCCTTCTGATCTGTAAATCAGCTCAGTGAAAATAAAGCAAAATCATTACTCTGGGATCCTGTGTTTCATGCAGCTATCACACAGGTCTCACTGCCTCCCTGGTGGACAGCTGTCCACCACCTCCAGCATGGGTTTATTCCCTGTGTAGGTCAGCTTGTATATTCTCCAGCATCTGTGACTCCTATTTTTAGCATTTCAGACAACATGGATTCCAGCTGGGTTATCTCATTTAGGTGATTATTCAAAAAAGCGTGACTATTGTGCAATATTTTTTGGAGTAACTATCATCTGGTGGCTGAATCAGGTGCCCAGAGATCTCAATAAATCTGTGAAAGTGAGGAGATAAAAATTCTTTCATTATATGCCAGAGAAACATCCAAGTGTTCGGGTTTAATTTAGACCTCGTTTTCCATGGGTCTCCCCATACTGAGCTCCTTCAGAAACCCTGTTTGCAGCCCTGTGGGCCCTGAATAAAAACCTGACACACATTTAACCTTCACTCAGTTGCCCAGGCAGAACAGAGCCAAGTCTACAGGCTCCCCAGTTCACAGTCTAATGTTTAAATACACCCACAAACCCAGAACTGTCCAGCAAAAGCCACCAAGCATGACTTAGTCCTCTCCTTCGGTGAGAAATGTCAGGTAGAGTCGTACCGGCTTCTTAGCACAGAATAAAATGTGCCTGGTCTCAAACTGTTAATCAATATCTCTACCTGAGAGGTGACATTTCAACAGCTGTGGAATGCTGGAGCCTGTTAGGATCTCTCTCTCTTTTTTTTTTTTTTTAAGTGTCAGATTATAAACTTCATAAATAACTGATGAGCACACCTCTAACAACGTGTGTTTGTGTGTGCCTGTGTCAGCACCTTTCTGGATGCAAGCACGGTGACCCTGGAAGAATAGAACGTACTGGTTTACACACTTACCCTGTGCTGTAAAGTTTTAATTAAGCACCGACATACCCTGAGCCATTTAAATACCCCCAGACCCCGGAGAGGTGAAAGGAATCAAAGAAACATAAGGCTGGAAGAGATCTGAAGGGATTCACTGGTCCATCCTCTTGCCCTGAGGCCAGACTTAGGAAATCCCCAGCACATCTCTGTTGAATTCATTCCTTAAAACCACCCTGAAATGAAACATCCACCACCTCCTTAGACAACCTGTTTCTAATACCTGAACTATCAAAGAGGATTTTCCTAATATTTAATGTGATAAACTTCCTCAAGTTTATACCTTACAGAAAAATAACCAAGCAGGGCGAGGCAAACATGGTGGGGAGAAAGGGATTGGTGTGAAAAGGGGAGTTGGATGAAGAAAAGAAATATGTTTAACTGGAAAACTTACTTGAAAGGAAGTGAATGTCAAGAGAAAAGGCCATGCAGAAAATACTTTCTGAGGGAAAGAAGAGAGTCTCTGAGAGTAAGAATTTTCCTTTCAGTGTTTTTGCCTTTTCCCTTTTCCCTTTTATGTTCTTTATACCATCTTTCTTTTTCACCTTTCCATGCTTCTTAGTATTCCACTTTCCAACTGTGCTGTAGGTTTTTTTTCCTACAGTTATAGGTTTTTTTCTTCTATAGGTTTTATTGACCAAACAATGTACTAAATTGTCAGGATGCAGTATGCCCAGGGAATTTCTGAGGCCAAACTAGCACCAGTGACTGTAGATGAATGCATACTCCTGTACAAAAAAATTTCAGACTTCTTTCTCTGCTTGTACATATTAATACCTACTCACACATTGTGGGAAGCTCAAGAATTAAAATTTTTAACCAGTCTTACATATTTCATATAGAAAATGGCTTTTGAAAGGCTTTTAAGCACCATTTTCTTAGCCCTCCCAACACCTCCCTGAGACATTGGCAGTCCTTCTTTATATGAAATGATAAGAGTAACTCAGGTGGATATAAAAGGAAAAAAATGAGAAATAAAATTAAATCAAAGAGGAAATGCTGCTAAGAAAGTATGTCTCAGTTTGTTGTTATCAGGCTTGTTGTGAAAGACAAAAATAAAGTTTGTTTATGACTTTGACCTCTTAGATGTTTCAGTGACATTGTAATTTAATCATCAGCTAATAATTTACCAATTCTGCACTTCTGAGTAACAGAAAGCCATTGTGAGAACAGCAGTGAATTTTCAGCTCTACTTGTGTCTTCATCAAGGCTACAAAAACTTTTTACAAAAGACCACAAGAAATCCAGTGAGGTGATCACACACAATAGGAGAGCCGAAGTTATCAACAGAGTAATTTACAATAATTGTATTTGCAAATTGAACATCATTACAATAACAATAACTATAAAATCCCAAAAAGATACTTGATGCTCTTGAGTAATTACATGCAATTAATTTGTATCTAATTCCAGACTCTGGCACGCTCTAGCCTAGCCTTTCTCAGAAATACTTGCTGGCAATGAAAAAATAAGATGCTGCCCAGGCCACCTCTGCTGGGAAAGCTTTATGTTGTGCAAGAAGGGTTCAGATCTGGCAAAGAGAAGCAGTGCATCTGCAGGGAAGCCTCTGAAGTATCCTGGTTTGTCCCTTGTACACGTGATAACAGCGTTTATGAGATTATTCCAGTCGAGGTCTTTGGCTCCACCTTCTCACATCCCTTCTGCTGGCTCGTGCTGAGCTGTGCCCCCGCAGCAGCGTGGACACAATTATTTGGCACTGGCCAAACCAAGACCAAGGGAGGGGAAGACCTTCTGCAATCTTAGCTAATGTTTTCCTTTCCCACACTGATGAGTGAGGAGCAGGAGAATTTGAGCCTCCTCTTCCCAAATGGCAGAATGCTGGTCACCAAATACTTTATACTCCCACAGCTTAATCGAAGAAAGGAACTAAGGATTATTTCTGGACCATAGCTCTTCTTTTGGCTGGTTCTAGGGAGGTTTGTGCAGACCTCCAGAGACAAAGAAAACTAAACAAACAAAACAGAGGGAGAAAGGAAGAGTATGGGGACTTCAGAGACTGCAAAGATTTTAGAGTCCAAAAGTAAGAACACATCAAAATTCAAGGGCTTGGTTTCATGAGCATATATTTTTTGACAAATGTGTGTTATTCATTATTAATCTATATGTCCTGGCCCAAAGTTCTATGTTGTATCTCACTATGGATATTGATTTTCATCTACTTTGCTCTGTACATGTTCAGTTTCAACTTTTAAAGGAAGAAGCAGCTTGAGGCAGAGAATAGTGAAATGAGAAAGAGGGTAACATACACTTTTGCTGCTTTGCTTCATGATACACTGACCCAGTGATGGCTGAGATGATCATCCATTAGTATACATTGATTATTTTTTAAAATTCAACCACTGCCAGACACAAGGAAAAGTTATGTGTCTCTGTGAGCAGATAGACATTCCAGGTGCACCACTGGACTGGCTTGGTTGGTTTTAGGAGCCACTACCTGTGCAAGAAGGTTTGATGAAAATCTGTCCTGACCTGCAGAGATGCTGGAAGAGAGGGACTTCTGCCTTAAACTCCTGCTAGGAAGAGTTGGGTAGGAGGAAAAGGGATTCCACCTGGGGCAGAAACGATGGCACCTCTGCAGTGCTCGGAGTGTGACAGGGCCCCGGGCAGGGCACTGCGCAGGCAGCTGCCTGTCTTTGCTCCCTGTGTGGATTTCAATACAAAAGGTGTATGCTGCAAGATTCAAAATCACAAGCATCAGTTGTTTTTTGCTGTTACTGTAAGCAGCCTTGCACTGCTTTTCCTCTTGGGCAAGAGTGAGTGTGTACCTGTGTGCGTACCCATGTATATAAATACATATATGTAGAGGTATGCATATCGTAAATAAAACCAATACCATCTACAAGCTTGGCTTTGATGTTAATGCAGTGAAACAACGCGTTTTATTTGGAGCAGCTAGTGAATAAATATTGTTGCAGGCATCACATAACAAGCGAACTTGAAACTACTCCGCGCTGCAGCGTTGAGGCTCTGTATAATTAGGTCAGTGTTATAGCTAAGGGAGGAGGAGCCAGTCCTGCATGATGCCAAATCCTGAACCTCTCCATTAGAAAGCTTTCTCTGTGGGGTAACTGAGCGTCACCTCTGTCTGATGTCAAGGGAGGTCTGTTCAATGTTTAAGGTTTTTCTGGAGTGATTTGTAAAAGACAAAGCTGTGACGTGCCATTCTCTGCTTGCTTGGAGTAAACTATCCAAAAGCGCTCCAGATGTAGAAGTGGCTGCCTGAGTGGAAGAAAGGGTGGGTAGAGCGTAAATCTCCCTGGAACAGAGAGCAGTTAACTGCAGCAGAGCCTCAGCTTTCAGGTTTTTACATTTTAGCATATGCATCAGATGCTCCCGGGAAGGGTGACACTCAGAAATGAAGTTGTAATTATTTGTTTTGGAAATTAAGTTATGTGTTAAAGAACACATGTGCCTTGGGACTTCTAGCTCTAACAGCTACTTAAGTTTCAGTAAACGGAGTGAACAAATGAGCCGAGCGAAGATGAGAAGAAAGCTTCTGACTCACATCCTCTCTCTCCTGACTGTAATAAGAAATGTCTTGAAAGCAAAATGTATTATTTTATGTTATCAATAAACTCCCCATAGAGTTTATGACAGAGTTATTTACCTCCATCTGCACGTTAAGGAGGGGTTGGGGACAGAAAAACATGCTATTTTTTTGAGAGGTTTCAAAAATTTGGTTGTGTGCAGATCAGAATGAAGCTGTGCTGAAATGAAACAAAGTATAACCTGAGAGAATATTAATGATAGCTGTGTGACTAGGGAACTAATTTGGCAGGTCAGAGATCCAGACAAGAATCCCCAAACTACTTGCAAAACCTTTGTCTCGAAATTCATACCTTTTGGCCAAAAGTTGTGATTTTGTCAAAGCAGCTCTTTTCAGCAAAGGTATTTTAACCAGCTCACCAGCATGCTAAATTCCCCTCTTGTCATTCTCCACTTGACTTCCTCTAGTGTTTTGGGTTACAATGCCAGAACAACAGCAATCAATAGCCCAGAAAATTGTAGTATTGCATGTCGCTGTAATGGCTCGAATGCTGGTATCTGTGTTAGCTTCTTATCTGGCTGTGATGATGCCTCCTGATTGGAAAAGGGGGCACTTGCAACAAAGCTCCTCGGAAATTATCCTCCCAACGTGTGTGTGAGGCAGCTGGGAACCTTGTGATAACAAGCAAGTCAATCTTCACTTTCTCATTGTCTTCGTTCAGGTGAGTCTATCACCTGCCCAGAGGACTTGGCAGAGGAGCTTTCCTGCACTTGGCTCTAGAAAAGGGGGTAAGAGGGACAGGGTTCTTCTTCTGTGTTAGGAAACTATTACTCCATATTGTCTGAGGAATTTTCAAGTCCCATCCATTTATCCCGTGAGATGGAAAATATTGAAATGCGATTACCTCGAGGTTACATTGAAATGTGAATGTGTGTGAAACACACAGGCACTGTGTTGACTGTGGCTCCTCATATTTTCCTGGCAGGTCTTGCAGATGCAGTGGGGTTTATGGTGGAGTTTTCTCTCTGAATAAGATCTCTCCACATCTCTGTCTCCTGAACCACTGCAATCCCTGGTTTCCAGTTCTGTAATATTCAAAAAGTGCAGTAAATTTTGTTGTTAATCTCCCAGAGCTTAGATATCGTATAGCTCTTGTGGGTGCACTGCACAGGGTATTGAGGTGAGGTGAGGCTCCAGCTCACAGGGCAAAATGGTTGGGTTCGGGAAGGTTATTTATCAGGAGAAGTGGATTTTCTGTAAGGAAAACAGGGAACTTGACTGGACAAGGAAAATCGTTGGGTTTTGGCCGTATTGTCAAATTTATGTGAGCATACAAAGGGCAGCAAATACTCAGAGAAGGCTGTTTAGGGGATTCTTGGTGGAATAGAGTAATGCCACTTAATACTGTGGGTTAGTAGGGGACATAACCAGCCTCTTAGCAAAATTGGCATGTATTCTTTAAGGATTTTTTTCTTCTCTCTCTGTTCTCCTTCCCCTCACGTTTAATGAGTGATGAGAAAGCTATTCTAATAAGCTTCTTAACGAGAAGAGAGATAGAAACCTGATTTCTTTGCTTTCTAGACCACTCTGAGAAGTGCTTTGTGGTGTTTGAATTGGTGAAATGGCAGAAGTCCTTGCAGTTCCTCTCCTTTGCCTTGTGCTCTCCAAAGTTCTGGGGAAGGAGCTGGCTGCGAGTGTGGTGCTCGGCGTCCCTGTCTCTGACAGCTCTCTGGAGGAGGTGGAGGCAGTCAGTGTAAACCCAGGCCAAGGTTCTGGGCTTCCTTCAGTGGCAGACATGGAAGATCACTCTAATCAGACCCCCAAAATATGTGCGTGCGTTTTCCCAGTCCCAACTAACGCCAAGATTCTTCTAGAGCTCTCAATGGATGCCTGTGGGCTGAGGACATCACGCGTGGCGTGATGTCACCAGGGCAACCTTCCGAGAGCTAAAACGAAGATCTGGTGAGGTCAGATTAAGTCATATGTCGTGCTTTCAATAAAGCACAATTTCTTTCCCCCAAGTTTGTCTCTAGAGATGACAATGAATTCCTTTGATACAAACGAAGAAAGAGCAACTTCTGCTAAACACTTTTGTAGGAGCTGTTTTTTCTTCTTTTTTTTCTGTTTTAATCTGCAAGAATCCCTCCCATGTATGCTGCTCTCATTACATACAGAGCTCTTCACCCAGCGTAGCTGAGACACAGCATTTTAAAGCCTGCAATTGCTGTTTTTTCTCTTCAAGAGGGTGTTAACAGAAGGTTACAATTATACATATATTTTAATATGTAACCCTCTATTGTAAACAATTCACTCTTAATATGTCTGGCTTTTGTTTGCTATGAAGTTATACATTACATTTGGATAAATGATTCGCTTGACTGTGTAGTAATTTCTCCATATAGGTACAATCTCACTCCAGTCATCCTAGATTATTTTTTAGCATAATCTAATTTGAAAAAGAAAACCTCCTCCCTGTTTGTAAAAATATTATTTGTTCCTGGCTTTCATACATATATTTGGAGGAAAGAAATGAGTGGTACTGAATAATGACTAGCACTCAGTCTCTCTAACCACAAATTATGCACCTCTATTTGTAATTTATTCCAAATGCTCATTGTTGTTGGGGTTTCTCTTTGTGTGTTCTCTCATCTTGCCGTGCAGATTCATGTTCATAACTCCCCTGAATCCATATGCAGAAACACAAGTACCTGAGCTGGATTGAGGAGTGTGAGCTCCTGTAAAGGCACAGACACTCGTGTGGTTGCTGTGAGATTGGGTTTAGACACAAAAAACACTGGGTGAAGAAAGACAAAGGCCAATTATTGCACCACTCCAGCACAACCTAGTCCATATAGAAATGGGGGTGTATCTGCTCTTGGTATTGGAGCAAAGCAGAAATAGGGAGGAATTGTTCCTGCGCTGCCTCAGAATGGAATATCTTCCTCCCTCTTCTGTCTTGGGGTGTGTCCTTGAGATACGATCTAGCTCTGTGAGGGAGAACACACCATCTCCTCTATAAATAACAAATATTTGTGTAGCATAAACGCAGATGCCTATCTGAATAAGATCCCTCTTGCAACAAGTTTATTATGAGGCAATGTAGGAGAGGTGTCTCTGGATGGAAACACTGGAAAACACTTCTCTTCCCACCCGAGGAAAACCCTTGCTCAAGATGCTCTGGACGCCAGATTAGGGTAATGACAGCAAAGGGCTGTGGGGGGGTTATCCCACTCAACACAAGCTATCTGTGTTTCCTCAGTGTTTGAGGAACACTCTAAAGACAATGCTCTCAGTGTCCCCACAGAAGCAGCAAAGAAATGGAGATAAGCTCTTCCTGGCTTTTGTACTTCTTCATTTTTGTCACTGATGACAGAGAAATGGGAAAACGGCAATCAAATAGTCGAAGTTTTTTGCTGAGGATTCAGAGACAGGCACTGGGGACACAAATAGATTTTAGTTTGCTTAGTTTGAGAAGAGCACAGTTTCTAATGCCATAGGTTTTTCTTTCATGGACTGTAGAAATAAATGTGCCTTAATATGTCAGCTCCTTGGACATCCCTAGGCTGGATCATGCAGACAGATGGTCCTGAATAGCTTCGCATTCAGGTGTCTGCATTCATGATTTCTTGATTTGTGGAGTAACTGCTCCAGAGAAGAGCCAAGCTGGGTGCTTGGAAGGGGAACAGCACCAGGCAAAATCCTGTCTCCACCGAAATCGAGGGCAGCATTCCCCAGATAACACATCCCACTGGGCCAGCCTCCCCCCTTCCCTGTTCCCCCAGAAGTAACATTGTGAACTATGAAATAAATCAGTTCTGTTTAATGGCATTCTCTGGTCAACCACAGGTCTAATACCTACAGAACCAGGAACTCTGAATACAGAGGTTTATCAGGCATGGAGAGGGAAATGCAGCTCTTTATTCCCAGGCAATGCAAAAGACCATTTTTTCAAAGTCTCATGTTAATTCCCTATGTCGAGGTTTTGCACATGTATTAATTAACTTCAATACACACTTCATACGTGGTTACTAATCTACTTTCTGTTCTTTCTAAGTAAGATAAATAATACTTAGATAAATATTTTTTTTTTTCTTAATACTTTCCAACCCTTTCAGAAGATTGCAAGCCCAGCATAACATTATGACATGGAGACGACAGTGTCTGTTTTTTACCCAGAAGTAATGTATAATGTACTGAAGTCCAAAGCCAAGTTATCTGATGGCATGGAAATGGTAGGCAATACATTTCATTAATGATCACCACTGGCTCCAGAGTTAAGCAATTCCAGCACGGAAAGACTCCAGGCAGCTCTGGAGTCCAAATGAGGAGTTTGTCAGCTTGGGAAATACAAGCATGAGAGTTTATGGGACTGAGATGACCTTTCATATGAGCAGAGTGTGGTTAAGAGATGAGTGTGCAGGCTCTGGGTTGATTATCTTCCATCCGACTTCCCTGCTGAGGAACATCAACCTACTGTGCATAACAACCTACTGTGCTCCGCCCTGATGCTCCCATGGCTCAAGCTAAAAACCCAAGGTTTCAGCCAGTTCAGGACTGGCATAGGTGGATGAGAGGCATGTTAAGATGCCATTTAGAGTCCAAAAACCAGGGAAAATGAGCCCACACAGCTGGAGTCCTGCAGTTCACAGGGACTAGAGCTGAGCACACACAGGTGCCTTGGCAGAAGGTGTGTGGATGGGGAAACAAATCCCAGAATTAGTGGCTTCAAGGAGACCCAGGGCAGAGAGGTGACTCCAACACAGCCACAGAAACATGGACAGGAATGGTCAGTGCAGCTTCCTTGTGTGCTAAACTGAGACAGTCTCCTCATGAGAATTTTCAAAATGTACTGAAAGTTTCCTATTCTAAAACAAAGAAAAAACCATTGCAAACCAAATTAAGAGCTTTGTTCTTTAACTTATGTGTTAAATACATTAAAAATAAACCTTTCAGTATTTATTTTCACTGGGAAAATGGATATATCAGGTATGGTTCTGATGATGAGTTGAGAAACCAGGAGCACTAACCCGCCTTCTTCCCCTGTCAGTCTGGTTCAGTGAGAGCAACATGGGGCTTTGCATTTCTGAAAGTAAAGCCGCTTATTTGAGAGGGTTGAATAAACAAGTTTACCTGCATCTGTACCTCGAGTTCCTCCCTCTAAGGCCCATGCACATTCTTACCCTGCTTTTCATAGCCCCAACAGATAAAATGAGTTGTAATTACACCTCAGAGAGGTTTCTTTCCTCTTGTGGATGCTCTGTTAGGCAGCAAGCCCTAACAGCCTGACTCCTCGCCATGTTATTCCAGTACTACACTTTGTTATAATCTGTTGGACCAGTGGTCTCAGGAGTTGGAGTAATGGAACAAAATTATTTCATCACTGGATATGCAAATATTTTGAACTCCCTTATGTTGCTGTCAACTGAATTGTTGCCTCCAGTCTAGATATTTCCATGTTCTGAAGACATCCAAAAATCTTCTGCAATTTTTTTTTTTTTTTTTTTCTTTCAGGCATATTTCAGAGAATAGTTTGGGTTGGAAGAGACTGTAAAGATCATCTAGTTCCAAGCCCCTCTCAATTTCATTCGTTTAAATTGAGAACATGTCAAAATTCTCTCCTGAGGTGGGAACCCTGAAGTATTCATTTCCTGAAAAGTTCAGCTTTTCTAATCACAATCAGACATTACCCAACATAACAGGTCCTCCTGGGCTTGTAACCTTCTGCCTTCTCTGAAATCTCACTTCCCATCTCCCATGATAATATTATCTTGATGGTGGCTTTGAGTAATTTTTGAGGATATTTACATGGTATCTACTGACTTTCCTCCTGCATTTAAAGGCCTCAGCCAAAGTCCAGTGAGAGATTTTCCACTGTCTTCAAAAAGAGTAAGATAAGGCACTTGAAAAGATCATTCATTTAGAGAAAATAGGTTCTCTTTGCAAGTACTTACATGCTGCTGGGCTTGAATCTTTGCTAAAGGGATTGCAGCCTCTATAGTGCGTGTGTGAGTCATGCTGGTGAATCAGAGTTTTCCCTGGTTTTCAAACTGTGGTTTTCTTTGTAATAAAGCATACATTGTATTTTCACAGCCAAAGCTCCACCATCACATCCCTTTCACAGATGTACATGCTAAATGGGAGAAGCTATCCATGGGCTTAAGTACAAATAAAAGGGGAATTACCAGAATTATACACTTTTTTTGTTTGTTTGTTTCCAAATTGGATCTTTTTTAAGGTGCAACATCAGTTTCAATAGTTTCAAAATACAGGAACAGTTAAGCTGCTAGGTATTTTGAGCAAGAGCCATGCATTTCTGTCAGCTATGTTACCTCCTGTAAATCTAACTTCTCTGGGGAAAAAATGCACCCATTTTTCCAGGGAGTAACTCATTGCTGCTCTGTGATGAATGTTGAGTTCAACGAAAAACATATGATATACTGCATGGTGCTAATTATCTGGTATTTTGCTGTTCTGTCCTCATCCCTCTCTCTACAATATTAATCCTCTAGGCATTTCTGTTGTGGAAATGGTCTTGAAACCATAAAAACAAATTCTATTTAGGACGTTGGGCTCAGGTTCCTGGTTAGTGTAAATCAGCCCTGACTGGAGTGCATTTATATTGCTTTTTATCTCCTGGAAATCCAGACTGTTACTGTCTTCCCTGGCCTTTCACAAGATGACCTCAGACCTGCTCCCAGAGGAAAAGTGAAGCCCCTCACTGTGGACCCTACAGATACTCATGCATTGATGGGAGATGAACCAGATGTACCCCTTGGTCCTTTCACTGATGGACATTGTGATACATCAAGTTGTTAGCAACACAGAATTAGATCACACCGGATTAAAAATCTTAAAAAGAGCCAATTGCCTTAATCATTAACAAGAAAAAGAAGAACAGAAATAGAGGAGAGAAAGATCTGAAAAGATTTTTGAACAACAGTTTTTAGGGTGTTTGATTTACTATTCAAGTGTGCACAGCTGCTGCTTGGGGGGGAAACGGCACCATGCCAAGAAGGAGAGACAAGGGTAGAACAGTAATGAGAGAGGAGAAGATTGTTTGCAGACTGGACTATTAAATGAGCTTGGAAAAAGTCCCCTCACTCCCCCCTCCATAAAAGAGTTGTCTGCTTCAGCGTCCCAGTAGCTCACAGATATGCCACTTAAGCATTGTCGATGCCACAAACTGATGGTGGGACCAGAATCCACCCTTCATTCCTCCAGTCTGGTTTTCCTCAGAGGCAACATTAGCTGCAATAAAAGCTCCCTTATTGGTAGCATCTCCCTCGTGCTCTCCCTCTCACATGTTCAAACAATCAGCTTGAGTGGGAGATATATAATTATTCATTTTAGTGGAACGGCAGCAGTCAACACTGCTTGTCCACAGCAATTCTGGCTCTCAGTGTGGCAGCAGCACCATTGCATAGGAAGTCATAAAGCTCCAGCACCCAACATCTGATGGGAGCAGTCCAGGTATGGATCAGAAACCCTTGCCAACACTGATCACAGCAGCCACTTCCTTACTTTCCAACAAGGTGAAGGATGTCTCCCTTTGGACCCAGAGATTTGTCATCATTCTAGCACTGCTATACTCGCACAGACACTGATTGACTCACTCTTAGGAGCATTGATTGCTGTGCTCAGGTGATGCTCCTACAACACGGCTGTTCACCCTGCTGCTCTGCCACGGGCACCTGACGTTTTTCTCTGCTTCCTTTGATGCTGTTTTTGCTGTTCCAGTCTCCTTGGCTTTGCTCACGTTTTGCACTGCCGGAAGGTTTGAACACCGTTCTGCTCTTGCTGTAAGGTACAAGGGCACAGGCAGTGGGGGCAGGTGCCTTTGTGTCAGTGAAGGGGGCTTGACCCAGATTTTCGTGTGCTCCACGCTGACCAGTGCTCAGCAAAGGAGAGGAGCTGGCTTTGTGTTACTGGTTTGGATTACTTTGTTTATGAGAATCTCGCTTTTGGTGATTAATGCCTGTGCATTGTACAAGAGTGGCTTCGAATTTCTCTTTGAAACACGCCTCTAGAAATACCGCCAGATGATATTTCTTCCCAGGCAAATGGGCCCTTTTCTATGGAAAATGGGAATGCTTTGTTGGTTGCAAAAGACCCTAATATGGTACAAATTGTCATCTTATTTACAAACACAGCCTCTTTGTTCCAGTAAGAGGTAAGAATACACTGTACAGACACTGGAGTGTTCAAATTTACCATAAACTAAGCAGGCACTGCCTTCCCAAGTGACCAGTTCAAATGATTCACCAAACCAGTTATTGAATTCCACAGCGAGGGCTCTGGACACAACATCTGCTTCTGCCTAGGCTCTGCTAGTCACAGCCTTCTGATCTTCCAGCACTCACTTGGGAACAGGCTGTGGACAAGCTGGAACTACTTCAGTCTGATTTAACACGATACTTCTTTTTTCTCTCCATTGGTATGGTCGCAATTTCTTTTACCTTTTAGAAAAGAAAATGTTTTAAGGAGACATTTATTTAATTCCTAGTCCTACTGGATTTTTGAGATTCAATTTATCATGCTCAGTGGTCATGACAAACACACTGTATCCAAGTGCAGGGAGAATTATTTGAATGCAGATTGACATGAAGGGAAAATTTTCAGAGGAGCTTATGTGACTAAGGTGTACAAATCCCATTGACTTTGAAGTTTCTACCTAATATCTTTCTAATGATCTTAAGAGTCCAGTTGTCTGGTTTACTAATTATGAATCCAATTTTCAAAAGCGTCTGTCAGACTTTTTCAAATGGGACTTAAATTCTTAAGCCACTAAAGAACTGCAGCTTGTATGTTAGCAGGAGCTTTGGCTTTAATTGAACTTAAAAATACATCAACGTGATTAACAGACAGGTAAACTGAGAAACTGTGTCTTAGGACCTTGATTTCATCCAGCTGCCTGCTCAGGCGGTGTTGGTGTGTGTCTAGGTGGTGTCTGCGGACACACAGCCCAAAACAAGTCACCTATTATACATCTTACTTACATCCAAACCACCCTGCTATAGTCTCATTGTCATCTTTCTCACATTTTGTATGTTTCTTTGTTTAAGTTGCTGCATACTATTTAAACTTACTTCCTTGCCTGTGATAATGTTAAAATTTTGCTCTTCTTTACCATCATTCTACCAGCCCTAGAAGATACTCTTGAGCTTTTATTCTATACAGTTTCAAAAGACCCATGTAAAATACGGCCCTTTTGCTGCGCTTCCTTTTGGAGATCATTGCTTGGTGTAGTATTGAATATGATTTGCAAATTTTATACATTTTAATGAAAAATATTTTTTACTTAATTTGATTTCTTTCTCCATCTTGCTCTTTTTGAGTGATTTCCTTTTCTTCGAAGCTGTACAAACTAAAATCCCACTTTGTCACTTGCTGAGTGTAGCAGGATCAATGGCTAAAGTACGTCCTTGGAACCAAGTCTCTTGAGACTTTTACCCACTGGTATTGTTCCCGCAGAGATCCCTCAAATCTGTCGAGATACTCATGCCAGTGTTTGAGTAGATGCAGTGTTTGGCTGACTCTTTCATCCATGGCAAAATACACCTAAAAGCCCCAAACTGCTTCTCACTCTAACTGTTCTGGGGAAGTTTGACAACAGACGTTTTAGAGCAGGGTAGCCTTTTTTTTTTCTTTTTTTTTTAAAAACTTTTTTTTTTTTTTTTTTTTCTTGCTTGTTTAAAAACATTCTGTGTAGATGCATCTGCGTTGCGATCAATGTGTGGTCATTTGGCTGGTTATCCTTTCCGATAGAGCAATTCAGTTGGTCTGACTGATCTACAGATTTCAAATAGCCAACATGACATTAAAGGGCAAGCCTCTTTGTGAGGTCGTGATTCTATACTTGGGATTTAGAAAAGAAAGTCTTCTTAATGCAAATTGTGGTTTTGGACTTCATTTTCTTTCCCTTTCCAGTGTGACACTTTTTTTCCCCAATTTTTGAAAATAGTACACCAGACTGAAGGTGAATCTTGATCTATGTTTTGGTGTTTCAGTCAAAAGCACAGGCTGCTGTTCATTATTTTAAGAATGTAATCCTGGACACGCACACACCCCCTTTCCCAATATAAACTCCTGATATTTACACATGGGACTTCCTAGGATCACAATTGTTTTCCTCAGAAGTTACGCATCTTCCTTTTTTATCTGCTTACAGGTAATTAGAGACAGCATTATCGTCTTTGAAAATTCCCAGAATTCTGGGAAATGAACTAGTAACCAGTATAGGCTTCTCCTTTTCTGTAGCATTGATATCAAATTCATCAGAACAATCCAAACACTGATTAAGACAAAGTATTAGTTGATTTTGGTTGAGTCATCCTTTGTTTTTATCCTTTTCCTATCCGGTATCTCAATCTCATAATTACTTTTAAATGTCACACATGGTACCAGAACTGAAACACTGTTTGAAATAAAACATGACCAATTATTTGCTTATTTACTACTAAATGAATATTGTCAAATTAAAACGTTATCTTACTTTCCACATGTAGTAAAGCTGAAGGGAAAGAAAACTAAAGGAAATCGTACAAACTCCTTTTCTGCAGGGATTTCTGAAAAGAAATAATTTCAAATTATGTGAGATATGCATTTTTTCCAACAAAAGGCACAAAGACATTCTGTGGTGTAGGGAGTGTTGTGAGTATGCAGCAACAGAGCTCAACATGTCCTTTCAATGATAATTTCTAACTGATTTACCAATTCTTTGTTTTGGAACTAGGACCATCAGTTGACCTTCACATTCAAAACTTTTCTGCAAAGATTTGTGTTCTTCAGCCTGTGGACCAGCCCCACAGTAGCCTGGTTCTTTATGCTAAGCATGTGGGAAATATTTGGACTAAATAAATGGACTAAATAGTTTATTTGTTCACCACAAAGCAGAAAAGGATAGTTGAAATCTAGCTACCTCGCTGTAAGATTTTGGATATAGCTGAAGCTTGAAAATAAAGAAAAAAACCATCAGTCTTGCAAGTTATCAAAATTTTTGGTCACAGTCATGCAGATCCATACTGGGAGCTATGAGATACCCCAACCAGAGTGATCTGCACTGGATTCAGATGAACTTCCCAAATAAACCTGCTCCCAAAAGATCACTTTTAAAACTTTCAAAACTTTTTTTAACTGCACAGACTGAGAGAGCAAGTCAGTTGAGCTCTCCTTGGGACAGCTGTGAAGCCATAAAACATACCCCCATGGTTTCCAGGGGCAGGCAGAATTGCAGAGGGACTTCTTGAAGTGCTTCAATGCCACTGAGCTCAAAAATAGACCTTGTATAAGGGAGCATGAGGCTATTAAAGGGAGTTTAATAGTGTAGAAGTGAACCCTACATTAAACCAGATAGCAGCCACATATGCCTACTTCATTGCAGCTCAGCTGCACAACCTTCCCTATATAATAGGTATCATTCTCTGTGTAGGAAAACCCTTCCCATAAATGCTGTTAATCTCATTCTAACCATACTTTTGTAAATACAATGACATGGTCAATGGTCCCTCCGAGACCACATTTCCCAATAATGAGGGAAATGGTATTTACAGGAAGGACTTAAATATTTCTTTTGTACTGGAGCATGCATTTTTGCATGTAGTGTATGAACCCTCTAATACAGCTATGACTAATGTGCCCATCTAATTAAATTTTTACAGCATTCCAGCGTGTCAATGTCAAATGTTTGCATCCAGTTACCCTCCTCATAACACTGTCTAATAAACTTCCGCTTTTCATATTTAGTGTCTGCCTCCCTCCTTCCTCACCGTGTGAAATCAAGGCATCATCATCATCTTCATGAAGGCAGGAAAACTGCCTCCTGCTTCCTCTTGTCCCAGCAGTGACCCCATAGCTTTTAACTTGCCATTTCAGACCTGCTATTCTGCAGCAGGATCCCATGTACCATTATTCAATGCAGAGATTAGAATTTGGAATTATAAGATTACATGCATTTGCAAACAAAAGGATACAAAACATGTATAAAAATTTATTTGTCTCATTTGCCATTTTCCCTGCAGAAAAGTTAGGCTTCCCCACTAATCAGATAGCTGCTTGGAAACAATTCAGGCAAAGATAAAACAGGAAAACAACAAGCTTAAGGCTGGTAACTGTTAGGACATCAAAGCCAGGTGAAAAGGTCCATAAGGCACCTCCAGGTTCTATCCTTCCAAATAACAAAAAGGTTTATGTTTGGGGATAAAGTGGGATTACTCCCCCAAATCAGATATCACCAGAAAAATACAGACATTGTTTAGTTCAATCTGTTTAATCTTTCCTTACAAAACAGGCAGGTCATCATGCAATCTCCCTGAAACCCTAGGTAAGCACTAAGTTGTTGCCTTTAATTAGCCTGCAAGTTATAGTTTAAATGCAGTGGCCTGACATCTCAATTAGGTATGCAAGATAAGATCCCAATAAATGATTTCTCAAGTCTAATATTCTGCAGTGGGGCCTTCTGGGGTGCCAGCACAATGGGTGTTCTCCTGACCATGCAGCAGATGCAAACAGGGCCATTCACAGGGCTCTGTTGTAAAGGAGCGCTGCATAGTGCTTTAATCCCTTAGTTTAAATGCTTTTTATTTGAACAGGTTCTAGAAAAGAACCCTTCATTAATATCATGAGGAACAGACTGGGGCCAAGCCTATTAACTGCCTCATACCTGCAGATATGATTGAATCTACATGACAATAAAACATTGTTTGGGGGAGTTTATCAATCAACTGCGAATGAGCATTTCGAGTTCAAAAGTTTTTCCCACATCAGATTTTCACCAATAAGTAAACCAAGAGGCAAACCAGGACTTCTACTGATGGCCATTCCCGCCTCCTCATGGGGAATATCACAGACCAGGTTTTGGTACAAACTCCAGCTCTACGCCTCAGGGTTTTGTTTTGTTTCTAGAGAATTGTTTTACATTTATTTTTCTCAAAAATTGTTGAGCCTTTGACACTTAAAAGAAAACCACCAAGCAATGGCAGAAACATCTGTAAATATGATGGGGCTTCTCACAGGAGAAATTGGGAAAAATATAATCCAAGAAATTATTGCAAACAAGTCAAGCTTGTTCTGAGGAGACTGAAGTATTTTTCCCTTGGACTACAAAACAAGGTTTGGGTTATGCGAAAATAGATCAAGATGCAGTAAAATAGTTCCTAAATTCAGGGTGCTGAATAATCCTGACTTCGGTGTTTAGGTTTCCAGGTGAAGTGTCTGCAAAGTGTTCAGAGTCCAGGAATGGGATTCACACAGGTGAGGACAGTCGGCAGGGGACTGCCTAAGTGGTCTTACAGGGAAAGCCAAGTGAAGGTGTGGATTTTTAAAATATTTAGGGGCCTTCCTCAGGACCAAGCAGAGATCTTTCCTTTTTCAAAAAGTCCTGGTTCAAACCTGAACCCTTCCCCTCAAACTGGAGGAAGGAAAGCTCTTCTCTGCTGTATAATGCAGCAGTAGGGAAGGTGGAACCAGCCTGGAATGCTGAGAGCACCACTTTCCTCCTCCTGAAGGTGTTCAAACCCACAGCTCTTACCTCACTGATGAGATTCCTCCCTACACCATGGTAGGACTCGAGTCATTTACTGCCCTCCCCGTGGAAAGTGCTCCCCTTCACACAGAGCACTGCAGCCTGCAGAGAGGAGGAAACCTGTGCCAGGACCCCAGCAGGTTTTAGCTTGCTCTGAGATAGGGAGGGGGAAGCACAGAGAATCTAAACCAGCGAATGAAAAACCCAAATGCTATCTAAATTTCGCATTTGGTGATTAAGTCGTTGGGAGAGAGAACCCGCATTGCCGTGTCAGTGGGTAAGCAGTAAGCTGGTTCAAACAAACGAGTGCTTTTCAGCAGGGGCTTACTCATAAAAAATTTCATATCTCATTAACCAGTTGATTCTGCAAACCTCCCCCACCCGTTAATTTTTCCCCCCATCTCTTTCCCTTGGCATGCTTCCTATTTCTCACAGCAGCAGCTGCGCACAGTTGAATAGTAAATCAAACACCCTAAAAACTGTTGTTTTAATACAATGTCTAAGATTTCCCAATTCTCTTTTCCCCCCTTATTTTTCTTGATAACCATTCTGGCTCATCTTTGTCTGGTAGTAAAATAACTAAATCTGGTAGCAAAAGCCTGACCTGTATTTTTATTTTTTTGTAGAAATTATTGGGTAGGTTAGTAAGTGAAAAGCAAGTAATCCACAAGCAGTTTAGATAAGAGGATATTACAGGCTTGTGTTGTTAAGTGGTATTAAATACATTTTTTAAATTACATTTCAGTAGCAAATGACTTTTCTCATCAGACTCTCTTGTGGCAGAGCTATTTCTTTCTTCGTCGTGGTTATAAGTCTTTGGAGAAATCAGTGTACGCATCCCCCGCAGCCTTCATTTCATCCTCTCCCTGGGCCGTGCCATCTGGCAGTGTCATCTTTCTCTAAGTCTTCAGGTGCCTCTGTTGGCCTGAAAAACCTTCTGAAAGCAGGCTGAGTTCACCACGTCTGAAGAGACGTCCTCTCCAGGACAAAAGCACCTTCAGGAGTTCCTGGATGTGTTTGGAGGCTTCCCAGCCCATGGTGCAGCATCAGAGGTGGCTTCCTGGCTCGAGGAAGGCTGAATGAATCCCCCCGGCAAGGCTGCAGCTCTTTGAAGCAGATTGTTCAGAGTAATCAAGCGCTCAATCTGCTGAAGGAGTTATTGAACTTTTGTTATCTCTGTACGACTTGGCTTGTCTAGTGTGGGATGTGCAACTCTGGGTCGGTGTTCACATCCCTGATTACACACAACATTGGGGTATTTTTCTGTTTTGGTTTTAGTGTGGGCTGTGCAGGGGAACCAGCCAATGGGAAATCCATCTCAGTGACACACTGTCTGTTATGGGTTAGGAGGGGAGCTGTTTTGATTATGCTTGTGCTGTGCCAACCGTAGATGACTCTCTGCTCACCGCCAGTGACACCACCAGTGCACTAATGGGGAAAATGTCCTTCCCTAAAGAGCAGCCTCTGTGTTCTCTTCTCCTGTGAGAGGGGGACTGTGAACACTGCTGCAGGCAGAGGCAGGGTGTGGGGCAGGGGTGTACACGCAGCAATCACATCTTGTGCAAGCAACATTTTCCAATAAGCCTCCAAGAGTGGATTCCTTAATGGAATCTCCACGCTGCTGTCAGTGAAGGTGAAGTCAAGACCACATCCTTGACTCCAGCCATCCTGAGAGAAAAGATGGGTGGCAAGACTGAGACAGGAAACACCAGCCTTAGAATGGGTCCTCACACACTGTGTTGGCATCCCTCAGAGCTGAACATGGCCATGGCCATGGAGAGAGCAGAACTCCTGCCATTCCTTGTTTTTTTGCCCCTGTAAGACAGCTCTGGTGAGGTTAGAAAGAGGTTCCCAGTACTCACTGGAAGCAAAAATCTTCTGCATGGTTACTTGGAGTCCTCATTATACTTCTGTGTCCTCTGGTTGAAGCTGGGAACACTTAAGAGGAGCTGGAGTGGCTCTGGGAACAGAAAGAAAGTGTGGAAGTGTATCATAAAGCTTTTGGCTGCCCACTTCTCTCTTTTCACAGAAAGGAACCTGGGGAAATCACTACTACTATCTCTCTTTTTGCTCCTGCTCCGTTCTTGTGGGACATTATGTTTCTTGTGGCTTTTGGTCTTTTGAAGTTAAGTTTGTTATACAGTCTTGGTGAGTGCTTTGTGGTTTGTGGTGGTGTGTAGGCGAAGAAAAAGGACAGAGCTGTGCCGAGGGCAGTTTGGTCTCTGTCGGTAGAACCGGCTGCTAAAATCAAAGCCTGTTTCCTAAGCCATCTTTAAAAACCACCCCAGCAAGCTCTGCTCCCTGCTGCTCGATGCCCCTGTCTTCTGAAAGCCACACCACCCCTGCTTGTTTTGGCAGATTCTCTCTCTCCTCCGCCTTTCCCTGCTGAAGCCGTAACTCCAGAGCCTCCTCCCATGGTCCCATGCCTTGCACTGGTTTTTGCTGGTCTGGCAGCATGGCCAGCAATAAAAACAGGGCTGGGAAAGGTCTGCAGACCTTTCTGGGCTAAATATCTGTTATGTGGGACTGGGCTGACTGACCAGCCCTGAAGTACATGTGTTAACAGCGTTCAGCACTGGAGCCACATTAATGATTTGTGGACAGACCATAGTACTCCAGCTAACCAGATTAATACCTCACCCGGTACACAAACCCTGTGTAGCTGTACAAGTTGCACACTGTCCCCAAAAGACTGTGACAACCATTCTAGAGCCATTACCACCTAACTAGCAAATAAATATTTGGGCACGCAGGCTCATTTGGAAATGTGGATTATTTCCTGAGAGGTTGCAATGGCTCCTCTAGGTAAACACTAGCTCAGGGCAGTCTCTACGGCCGGGTTTTGACCCAGTGGACCTTGGCTGGCAGGCAGGAGTGTGTGCCCGGGCAGCGAGCCCCAGGCTGGGAGCAACGTCTCGTTTCATCACATAATGTATCTCCCCCTTCCCACCCCGCTCCTTGTTTCCTTTCCACTTCTCTTCAGAGGAGATAATGGTAATTTTCCAAGCAAGGAACTACCAATATAGTTGTTTTTAAAATGCTTTTGAATTTAAAATTGGAGTTTGTCAAGTGAAGCCTTAAGAAATTGCATACTGGGACTCCTTTTCCAGAGATGTTAAATTTTGTTTTGCACCTAAGGATTGTGTTTTAGTGGACAACTTCTCCTTCTTTCCTCATGGGACACCTCCATTTTGGCTCTCAAAAGGCTCTTTCTCTGTGCTCCAACTTTTTTTCACCCAAGTGCCTCCAAAGCACATTTCCAGACTGAGGGAAAAATTACGGGAACAAGGTAGGATTATGCTCCCATTAGAAAGCTGGATTTGGTATTGAAGTTAAGGAACCAGACAAGCTCAGAGGAGCCCAGGCAAGATTTGGGGTTCTACCTCCCATACTGCTCAGCTCCCTCAGTTATGGCTTTGGTGACTCGTACCCCAATCCCTGCAGGTGGTCTGGTGACTGCACTGACATCAGCTGGCCTCAGTTCCCCTTGCTGGGAGGTGTTCACGTTGCAGGATTCTCCACCAAAACAGATTTCTTTCTGTGGAAATATGCCTTTAGGCTGAAACCAGAGCCCCTGACAATGGCTAAGCACTGTCCTTGTTTCTGTCGCTCCTTGAGGGAGGAAAGTTTATGCCAAAAGCACAAAAGAAAAATGTAGCCGTGAAACCCGAAGATGGTTTTGTTGGGACAGGTGATGTTCAGACATGCTAAATATTCTATACGGTCAGCACAAATTGTGTTTGAGACTCTGAAAATCAAGGCACTAGATTTGTGTCACTAAACATAGAGATTTAGGGCTTCACTTTGAGAAGAGGTTTCAAAGATACCCAGAAAATCAGGAGCCTATTTTAGGCAATGTTAAGTCCTCATTGCTCTTCTGCGGTTTTAAAAAATTTTCTCATCTCCCCAAATTTGAAAACATTTTCTTCAAGTGCTGTCAAGCTAGAGCTACTCAGTAATGCTAAAATCCACTTGAAAGAATGTATTTAAAAATGAATACACTCAAAGATTATGCATGAATTCATATGCATGGATTCAAAGACATTGTCTCATAGACAACAGTGGCAGCATATTGAATTCTCATATTGGGGAATCATTTCACAGCATTTTACTGTGTGTTTTAGCCCTATCTCTTTACATCTTTATCAGAAGCCCATATATGTCATCATTCATCTCTCTCCTTGAAACAACAGTATTACAGAATTTGCTGAAAAGTGTTAATGTAAACTTTTTTTCTCCCCCAAGTAATCCCTCTGGCTCTGGGAGGAGAAGGGACCTGTGTGGGGATTTGCCCTTTGAGGAAGGTGAAGGGTGCAGCTGGAATTCAAAACCATCTGGATTTGGCCTTTTTTGGGTTCTCTGCAGGCCTATGAAGGCACAAGAAATCTGGTGGATTAATCTGCCATGGAGGGAGGCTCTTTGCCACAGATACCAGATACACAATTGTGCTCAGGATGTTTTTTGTTATGAGAACTTACTCTCTGCAGGGAAGGGGAAGCAGGGGGAGGGGGGCTTTAGGCAGGGGCAAGCACCAACTCCCATCAAAAAATTAAAGTCTTTGCAAATATCCTCTGCATCCCTGCACAGAAAGCGTTCTTGGGGAGATTTTTTAAAAATCACAAGCAAGAGTCTCTTCTCCCCAGCAGTATTTCTTGATGATGACAGAGCCCCTCTTTCCCTTCCCCCCTTGCTATCAGCTGGCTAATCTGCCTGCACATTCTGACACACAGCTGCGAGAGATGAAAACTGTACTGTTGATAGATGAAACTTTGGATAAGATTACATGGTTTTGAATATCTTGATGACATATTTGTCTGAAAAGTCTTTTAGAGGACAGCCTAATATAAATGCACGGAAATGTTTCTAATGACTAGCATTTGTCTACGTACTTGGTTTGGAAGATTAACATTCACGTGTTCTTCGACTGTCATTTGCATTTGTATGTGGAGGCAAACTTTTCAATAATCACTTCTTCATGCCGAGAAGAGTTAACAATTTATTCAAAATACACAAGGCCAAATTAGTCCCTTCTGTGAGGCTGGGAGCTTTGGTGGAGCTGCACCAGTGGTGGGTTTGGCTTCGCTGCTCTCAGCAGCAGCCACAGCTCCGTGCCCAGGAGACCTCGCCTGTGGTAATGACGAAAATCCCTCCCCAAGAAAGCACAGAAAAAAGGGTGGAAAAAACCCACCACTCAAGGTCAGGACAATTGCATCTTTCATCTGTTTGGCTGCACTGAACTCTGGGTTGTTTTCCATTTTGCACTGATAAATGAATGTAGTAAGACTTATTTTTTGGTTTTATTCCTATTTTCACAACACTCAGTGGTGTGGTTGGACCTCCAGAGTCCCATCTGTCAGCTGGGGAGAGGTCAGAGAGCACCTGATTTTGACACACATTCACACTGCCGGTCAGAGTGTGGCACCTGGGTGCTTTGGAATCCTGCCCTTGCCTGAAGTTTACTGAATCTTAGGAGTTTAGTAGCCTCAATCACTTTAGACAATTGACCTTCAAGACTCTTGAAGAAAAGGAGCATCCATTCCTAAAATATGGAAGTACCTATGGAAACCTGGTCCCATTCAAGTCACTGCAAGCAGGTATCTGTATCCCTCTACCTCAGTTTTGCTCTGATGCAACAAATGTTGAGTGAGGGACTTCCTTACTGAGGGTCAGAAAGGACTTTGGTGGACCATGTGCTAACATGTACCTTTACATCGTTCACTAATTAACAAAAAGTAATTAGAGCTCATCTGTACTGCAGTAATGTGAACCCTCTGCCTTCCTCCTTCCTGCAGGCAGCATAAAATGAAGATACTCCTCAAATCTGGCCTCTATATGATATATTCCAGATGTCTGGGCTAAAAAAATGTAACTCAACACTGCAGAGCTGCACTCCTGAAATGGTGGGGTGTCCTTTCCAAGAGCGTGCAGGAAACAGGGCTTTGGGAAGCCTCCCCGTTCACAACACTGGACAGAGCTCGGCACAGCTGGGAGAACAGGCGGCACGTGGGAACGGCAGTTACAGGGCTGCATATTTTATGAAATGTGGTTCGGGTGAGGAAAGACAAACACTTGCAGAGACTTTTGGAGCTGTGCATCCCTGAGGGCTTTGGCCAGTTGCTGAAATAGAAATGAACCTTTCAATCTGCCTTTAGTGATCTCAAACGGTGAAATCAGTGGGTACCACCACGCACCAAGAGCACTCTCTGTGCACTGATGTTGTGGTGCGTGTGGTCCCTTGGTTCCAGGAGGAGACTCTTGCTGCTGTTGCTGGCTGCTGTTCTGAGCTGCCCACGGGCTCTGCAGACCCTTCAGGAGGGTGCTGCACCCTCCACCGACCAGGAAAAGGCAGGAATGAAAACACTCAAGGACAGTATTGCACATCCCAAGAGACTGCTCATCGCTCCTCTTCTCCAACATGCATGGCTGTGTCACCTTCCAATCACCTGCTCTTAGTACAGGGAGACTTCCTGTTACAGATCAAGTATTTTAAAAATTTATTTAAATATTCCTTAATGCTTGAAAATATCAAAATTGCCTGTTTGCTTCCTCTTGAATGCTGCACATGCCTCTTCAAAGGCTCCTGGGATGAGCGTGTCTTTGTCCAGCAGTGCCGTGCAGCCGCAGATACCGCGTCGTTTCTCTTCCTCTTCACACACCACCGTGTCTCTGCAAACTTGCACTGACACTCTTTCCCCTTTCGGAAAATGTTGACATCTTGATGTCTTCTCCATAGACTCACACTGACACAGTGTTAGGGACTATGTGATGACACCGCAGCCCACGTTAGTGAATGGTGAAATAGCCCTGTCACAAACTATATTATGAAATATCAAAACTGTTTAAAAATGTAGTTTTCCAGAAGAAAAAAAAAGTGAAAAAAATCCCCAGGGCCTTAAGCCTCCCTTGAGGACTGCTATGCTCAGTTAGATTCAAATATTGATGCTTAAGTAAAGCATTTTAACCTATGAGAAATGTTATATAATGTATATGTATGTATATAATGGCTACACGTTATCAAAATTCACAGTATCTAGGAAAGATGTTCACGACTTGTGGGCACACCTCACGATATTTTTCCAATATAGGTACTTTGAAACTCTGGTTGCACTGATACTTGATAATAAATGTTTTGCTTTTTTCTTTATATGAAGCACGATGACCAAATTTGAACTGCCAGTGTCTGGGATTTAATTTTCAGTTACGAATGTTCTTTATTACAAATACAGAATCAACTATTATTCCTTTTGGATATGGTGGCATAAATTACTGCAGTGCACTTACTTAATTTCTTCTGAAAATGACTCTAATACAGAGTATTAATTTCTGCTGAAAATTACTTTGAAGGTTGACAGGGCTCTGTCAGAGTTTATCAGTGAAGGCCTCACTATGCGTGGCAACAGTTGGTTTCTCTGTTTCTTTTGACAGTTATGAGAATCTAAAATAGGTCAGGTGAAGATGGGTGAGATTGCCCGGGTTTTACTCCTTTGCTACTCTTTTTAACCATTAAAAGCTGCAACCAGTACAACATAAGACTGAAGAAAATAACAGCTTTAAAATAGGTGCAGCTGTTACAAAGAATTTTTCCTGTTAATATTTGGGATAGTCATTATATCTGGGATGAGATAACTTGGACAAATCAACAAGTTAAGATAAATAGTTTTGATTTCTTTGTTTGTTTATGGAAAAAACACACATTTGCTTAAGAATGTTGGAGAGGTGATTTTGTCTCTTGATCCAAAAAGTGATTAATAGTAGGGCAGGCAGACATACAGTTGGAATTTGACCACACAGGACAGAGTTCATGAGACAAATTCAACTCTGCTTTAAATATTACATGGTCTAATGAGCCTCAGTATTTAGTTATTTTCTTAAATGTCGGCCTTGCAGACACCTCGGATCTGGAGTCGGAACATCCAGCTGTGCTCTTGCTGCTTCTCACAACACAGTGTAATTAGAACGTGCTGATAACTCGGTTGATGCATGAGAGATAAAAATCCATTCTACCTCATGCTGGTGGTAAAAACGTGGTTTCATCAGGAAAGAGAGCAAATATGAATTAAAAACACACTGAGGACGACAGTATCATTTCCACCAACACACTCCTCTGACATCACCGACACCAGCATGTGCTGTGCTCTGCTGCTTTATCCCGGGCATGGCATTGATCTCAGCCATGAGTCAGGGCTTGGTGGTACCAGACACTGCAGAGAATAAAAAATAAAATATTCACAGCCCTGGAAACCCTCATGTCGAGCAGCCATCTACCCAGTGGCTCCTGCAGCAGAGCAACTCGTGAAGAGCTCCTGCTGCTCCAGAGTCAAGCCTCTCAAGGAGCTAATTTTTCTCCTGCATCCTGGGATAAACTTGTCACACAGCTTTGTTTTTATGGGTAGGGGACATGACATCTAGTCAAGTTTTCCATGCTAAGAATTTCATGTTACATATTGTTAAAGATGACTGAAATAGGTTATGTACACATCAAAATGAGTGAACTTTTACCTTTCCTATTGCAAGTTATCCGTGACATCCTTGGAAATCATTGACTTCTCAGCTATTGACATTGTTGGGGGAAGGGGAAAAAGGTTCATCTTGCAAGAAATGCTGACTCAGAGATTTCTCCAGAAAATCTACTTTCTTAGCTGAAGAAGGAAGATTCATTCTTTGCTCATTTTTCTGAAATCTAATTGTGATATTTATATTCTGTATTAATTTGATTCAGTAAAGATTTCGAACATAGGCAAAGAAGCCAATCGTAATAATTTGTTCTGAAGCTTTTATTACTGTTGTGTCTTGAATGCAGGTATTAAAACAGCAGTGGAGCAGCAGATGCTATCCCTTGCATATTGTTAAAGATGCTACCTATGCAATTCCTAAAAGCATGAGCCCTTCTAATGGGAGGAAGCAACAAAACACCCATTGACTTCAGCTGGTTATAGATTTCATCACGTAAATATGGGGCAGTGCTACTTGCTGGGGAGCAAAGTCATTTGCAAGGAATAGTTTACAGTAGCTTTTACTTCTCCTTTGTGCTTTACAAAATAGAGTTGAATTCCATATATAAAAGTGACTGCTTTGCATTAGAAACAACTTTTCCTTTTAAGTTGAACAAGCCTGCTTAAAAAGAAGAGACATTTGATACCAGTATCTGTGATTTAGTGAATATTTTTTCTACTTTTTCAAGTACTCATTACAATTCCTACTTATTTTATAGCAATATCACACAATAAACATTTCTTTTCTGATTAAGGGATTGAAGGAGAACTGAATTATAAACAGTATTAATATAAGAGGGAATTTCTATCCTGTGCTCTGTAGGCCTGAGTTTATATGACCTTAAACAATCAGTCTGAAGAAGTGACATCAGCTGCTGTACACATTCCACATTACTGAGGAATTAAATTAAGCAGCTTTAATATCTGTGAAATGGCACAGGCCTGAAAGAGAATCGTTCCAATTTATGGACTTTGTATCTGATTTACTAGTGCATGTCTAGCAATTTCAGAGCCACCAATTGCTTTAAGACCACCTCCAAAGTGTTTTTATCACTTACAGTAAATGTGCTAACATAATGTTTTAATTAAACATTTAAAGTGCATCAAACAAATTTATTGATGCTGCCAGCAAAAAAAAAAAAGAAAAAATAATGGAAAGAAGAGGAAGAAATTCTGCTATTTGCAAAATAAACCAATCTCCACACCATTTTGTGACCCTGCAAGATTGGTCCTAAACATTTCAGCTAGCATCTATAAATTAACAAGAAGATTCTCCTCCCCTCCAGTTCCTTCATTTTCCATCCCCAACCTCCAAATCATACTTTGTGCATAAAAACATGGTAAGAGCTTTTTGAAAGCTATTCAGCTATAATATCAAATGGTTGTGAACACTGCATTTATTTTTGCTCCTTGAACATAGGCCTGATATTGAAAAGATATAAAAGTCCCAGCAGCACTTTATATTGATGTTGGCATTAAAAATGCTTTTTCTGTTAGTGAGAGAGGAGTTCCTCCTTAAAAAAATAAAAGCCAATACCAGGCCTATCAAAACTTTATCATCCTGTTACCACTTTGGCACTGTATTAAAATATTCACAGCTGAGGCTTGTTTTCATTAAAAATCCTTTTCCATCCTGCACAGGGGATCACAGTCCTGACACAGATCCAGAATTCCCACAACCCTTTACAAAGGAGAAAAGCAAGCATCGCATCGACATCACCTGAAAAAACACATTCAGATTTGCTCCCGGTTTGCTCCCAGTTGGGTGCTTGCAGAGATGATGTGTGGTGGCAGGGGCAGAGATCGGCGCCAGGAGCGCCGCGGTTCTCCTCGCCACCTCCTCCAGCTCTGCCCATCTCTTCCCAGGAAGGTGGACCTGGGGCTCTGTGGCACAGCAGCTCAGTGCAGAGAGGCTTTTTGCAGAGGGCTAAATTGTGATTTATGCTTCATGGCACCAAAACTACGGGCATGTTATTTGTGTACATAACATAGCTTAGGTTTTCCTAGCAAGGGGAAGAGTGTTTTGTCTTCCCGAGTAAGCATTCATTTTAGAGACAGATAATCATGGCAGGTTTGCTTTCCTACATATCTTTCCTTACATACATCTGTCGTTGTGTATGAGAGAACGGCTAAATACTGTGGGTCATAATATGAATGGAAAGCATCTTGCCATACCAAAGAGACTCAAGGATTCTGGTGCCTGGAGATGGAATTCTAAGCAATTCTTTTTAAGGTCAGTACTGCTACTAACAAGCTGATACATAAAAGTAGAGTACATTTAATGTATATTATAATATTATACTGTATTATGTATCATCTACAATTCAATTTGCTCTATTTGTTCAAACATGGTAACTATAAACATCATAAACACCACATAGTTGGAAAGGAAATGAGCAGGGAACCCCATAACCATTGGAGCTGCCAGGAAACAAAAGGCAAGGCAAAATGCCATGGCAGAGCTGAGAACTGGCTGTTCCTGGGAGACTAATCCTACCTTTGTTAAGAAAAAAAAAAAAAAAATAAAAAGACAAATGAGTTCATCATGTGGGATCAGAACCTTCATTTTTGGGCATCATTCAATCATGGGTCGCATGAAAGCTGTCGTGTCGTCTGTCATGATGCAGGATAATCCTTTCAGTGTGGTGACTCAGTGATGCGAGAACCACCACTAACCCTTCGTCCTTTGTGCTCTTTTGTCACATCCTGAGTCACCCCAGCTTTGCTTCACTGCGCCTCAGAAGACAAATCTACTGCAGGCTCATGGTAGCTGTGGCTCATGGTTACCTTGTGGTCCACATCTATTTTTGTATCTGTTGTCTCCTGCTCTATATTTAGCTCTTTGGGCACTCTAGAATTTAGCATAATGGAGCCCAATCAATGATGTGAGCCACTGAGCAGCGACACAGTGTGACTGAAGAAATAATAATTGTGGCTTTCAGCATCAAGGTGGAGACATTTTTCTAGAGAAAAGAAATAAAGACCTCAGAAGAAGGGTGCAGCATTTCTCTTCATATCCCTTCATAGTGCATGATTTACCATTGTGTTCTAGGGGACTGATTTTCAAAAAGAATGAATTTTGCATTAAATTCTGAGTATGGTTGCTGCAGAAGATACGATATTTGCCTATTCAGATGATGAGCCGGATGCATAAGTGATCACATCAATGGGTAATATGCACATTCAGTCATGAGAAAAAAATTTGCATGCCCTTTAAAGACCTAAAAGTTGAACATCTGGCCTTTTCTGTGGCACCTCAATTTTTTGTCAATGTCTTCTCTTCTTTGAAAGGTTTATTCCTAAAACAATCAGACCATCACAGGCTGGATACGATGTTCAGTGCACCCTGCTCACAAACGAGCCGGGCTCAGCCGTGGTGAGAATGACTTTACTGGCTCTGCATTACAGAGGTGGTGTTTACCACGAGGTCCTTGAACTGCACATGACTGGACACTCGTGAATGCTGTACTTAGGACAGCCTGTGTTCTGTCCAAATGAAAAGTCTCCTTAAACCTCTGCAGCACGTGCTTTAGGTAGGGTTGACAGCCAAAAGGAATCAAATGACAACTTTTTCCTCCTCACCAGCTCTTGTGTTTTCCAGAAATACATAGTTAATTGTCGCTATGAACTGTGAGGAAAGAACACCTAAAATGAGAGAAAATTAAGTAGCAGGTACTGCTCATCTCCTCTCAGTTTTTTTCTGCTCCCCTAACTGATGTCCCATCCCTGAGCTTTCTGCTGGGTTTTCTGGTGAGACCAACAGCTTCACCTCTCCACGATACTGTTATTTTTTCTTTTCATATCTTACTAATTTGGGCACATGGTGATGAAAATTACTCCTAACCAGAAAGTCTGATGTACTAAGCACTTTTCTTGTATCTATTTACTACTACCTGGCTGGTGATGCCGGAGAGCATTGATATGCTATGGGTGTTCCCTCCTCAGAGCAAGTCTCACACATCTCATCTCCATTTTTGTAATTTTTGCCCTTGCCCCAACCACTCCAAGCCTCTAAAGTTTGGATTTGGACTTTGAAGCTCTGGCTATGAGTCACAGCAATATTTTCACACATCCCAGTATATTAGTTAGGGGACTTGTGAAACAGAGGAAGGACAGAGTGTTATTAGTTGAAATTCCCAAATGAAGGGCCAAACATTGAAAAACTTCCTCTGCTTTTATCCAGCCTCAGATGAGGCAAAATTCTTATGCAGCATCAATAAAGCGTTACCTGCTAAGTAATGAAAGATAGTTTTCTACTACATTCTATTCATCAGACTTTCAGTCTGGGTGGCAATGTTGGGGCTCATGGCTTCCAGGTGCCCTGTCTGGCTTTGCAGGACTAATATCCAGGACATTTAACCTCATTTTTATGCTTCAAATGGTGAAGATAAGGAAGCAATGCTTCTAGCCCTGCCAGCTGCTATTCCAGTCCAAAATAAAGGAGGATGAGCCTCTCCAAACCTGGGTACTGTTAAAGCAGGTGATAGGGAAGATAACGAGGGGGTTTACGTGTCATTCTCACTTAGGCAGACTTTGCATGCTTGTACTTCTGACCCCAAGATCAAGTTCCAGATAGTGATGTATGCATAGTTATCTTTCAGAGAAGCCACCAGAAGCCTAAAACTGAACTTATTTTTTTTTCCCATGAGGAAATCCTGTAGCAGCCCTCCTCTGCTCAGATAACTGCAGCTTTGCATCACCTTTTCTGCGAACAGGTATCAGAGGAATTCTTGCTGGTGTCTGGCCAGCAGGCAGAATGAAACTTCCATGAAAAGAGAAAAATCAAGAAAAGGGGTCTGGAAACGAAAGGACGGACACTCGGGAGCTGTCTCCTCCACTGAGCTAACAACAGTTTTCCCAGCTGAGGCTTGGCGTGAAGTGTTTACTCATCTGCCTTAGCCCTGGAAAACGAGAAGGAGGTTAAAAATTAATCTGTGCAGCTGGCAACTGCTGGAGTGGGTTGACATGGTGGTGCAAATTTCTTCTAATACCAGGAATGCTATGTAGCAGCAGCGTGACCAGGCACCAGGGTCCACACGCGGTAGCTTGACCCACGCAACACAAGGCACTACATGACCTTTGTGGAGTGGAGAGCACCTTTTTGTACTGACCTGTTTAATTTGGGTGATATGAAGGTGTGGGTATCCCAATTCTTCTGAGACAGTGCCTGCCCAGCTACAGCCAGCCTTTCATTCCCAGCTGTACTTCCAGAATAATGTGGCATGATGGATACCTTTCCTTTAAATTTGCAAGGCTAGATTTACTAATGGCAGGCTATTTGAGTCACCCAGAAAACTACAGAAACCTTACGGTATATCACCTCTTTTATTAGTGTCTCCTAGCACTTGATTTTGGATCATATCTTGCAAAAGGACTTTGCCAGGTGCTGCTGGAATCATCTTTAGGCTGAACTTTGAATTTCAGGCAGATAAAAAAATGAATCCCTGTTAGAAGAGACTGCAGGGGATGGAATCTAAACCTGCTGGGGCTAAACTAACACCAGAAAGTGCTAGCCTGCCACTGCAAGAGGCCAGTCTCTAAGTAGTTTGGTAGTTACCTTAACAGCTATAAAAGGTGTAAATCTGTAGAGAGGACAGAAAGAATAAAGAGAGAAACTGCCCTACCTGTCTCCTGCTCCACAGGGAATAACACAAGCTACATTCACAGTAACTGATCCTAGTAAGTGCTCTAAATGGAGAAGAAAAAGCTGTGGCTGAAATGTCTGTACAAATTACAGGGAGACAAGCCTGTATCTCCAACTCTCTCTCTAATTCTTGTGCTGCTCCACTGCTAAAGAACTTTAAGCCCCTTTGTATGACATAGAAAATATGCAACTAAACAACTTCAGATGCAGGAAGACCTCTTCAGCAGCACCACGAGGTTATTACTGTCTCCTAGAACAATACATGCAGCACTGTGTGATAGGTGTGTACTGCCTTAAAAAAAACACATCAGACTTTACATTTAGAAGAGGCAAGGGACCACCTTCTTTGTGTTATGAATATAGGTAGTTGTAGAAATGTGCTCACACCCTGAGCAGATGGTTCCTGGGGCACAGGGAATAGTTTTTTGCTTTTCACAAGCCAAGCTGGTCTTGAGAGCAGAGGAGAATAAAGCTGAAACATTTCAGACACTCAGAGCGTATCACGTGCAGCCATTAGGGCAGGATTAAACAAACATAATTAGAGAAAGTCTTTCTGAAAGATGGTTCTGCTAAAGGATTCAAGTGCACACCTATTCTGCGCCCTGCTTGAAGTCCTAATGCTGCTCCACTGCTAGAAGCAAATGCCTTTTGAAGGCAGCTCAGAGCCACCGAGCAGTCGCTTAGCTTTATAGTTTGCTAGCTGCATGTCATCTTTGAAGGCTGGGAAATTGCAGAGGCAGTACCGTGATTCCCAGCCGAGTGAAGCAGACACTTGACACATTTCATCCCTTGCAATTAAGGGAGAAAAGCAGAATCAGGGGAAAATTCAAGCGGCATTTTAGCAATAGACCACTCCCTTATCAAGATGAAGTACAAGCATCAGCCACAGATATATGCAGGATGGATGCTAAGCACAGACAGTAATAAATGCATGTGAACTTTGCATGAGAAAGCCTCACACTTAGAAGACTTCGTTTATTGCTCTTAGTCATTTACACACATCCTTCTAAAGTGAGGAAGCTCAAACATAATCAAGCCCTGTGTGCAAATTACCAAGTCAAATGCTGTTGTTCTGTTCTGTTGTCTTTTAATATCAGACCGCAAACTTCCCAGCGCAAAAATACAATCTTGTGATAAAATGACTAATACATTACTAAAGCCAGTTTCCATTGTGCAGGCATAGCTCTGGGGATCATTTGTTTTTCATGGTAGATCCCTCAGACAGTGGATTCCTCTGGTGGTTGGGATTATATTAATGACCAAGACTGTTAGTCACCTCAAGGGAGCTGAAATAGGATGCCACTCTGGTTGCCATTATTAATTCCAACTGCAGGTGTGAAAATTAATTTCATGGGTATTTTTATCATTTCCTTTTAGTTAAGGATTAGAGTTTCCGAATGACCCAGACTCCGGATGGAGACAAATCTGAACTGGGTCTGCCCAGCAGTCCCATGACAGTGAAACAGTTCTGAGGGAGTAGGAGGAAAAAAAAATGGTGTATAAGGCTTTCCATCCCTCGCTTGAAGACAATTAATGGCACTGAAAGATATCAGATGTCATTATGACATACACTTCTTTGCACCAAGACTCTGTAAAGCAATCCAGTAAATTGCATGTTGTTTTCATTTCTGTGGAAGAATAACACATTTGCCAATTGTGGGAGGGAAAAAAAAAGAAGTTAAATATATCAAACCAAATCAAATGTAGCTGATTAGAAAGCTACAGTTTCCATTTGCTGGCATGGGTACTGTTTTCACATAGATTTTCTGACAGGTGCTGCTATATCTCCATAGTCAAGACAGCTCCAGCAGCCAAGCTCCTGCCTGGCGGCCTTAACCATAGGTGGAGTTGGCCTATCGAATTTGGGGAACGGGAGGGGAGCTGGCTCACCTTGGCTGGAGAGGGCAGGAGCTGGAGTCAGCTGCATCCGTTAAGGAGAGACAGACTGGGAAGGAGGAAACCCCCCCACATCCCCCTCCCCGTTTTTGCCCACGATTAAGCCTCCACTCCTGCCAGTTCAGCTGGCAAAGGTGTTGGCTCCAAAGCTGTCCTGTGTTCACCGACACCTCGTCCTGCCAGAGTGCCGTGAGTAATGCTCAGAAGATAAGCAGGTTAGGCCAGATTCAGACAGATAATTAAGGCTTGGAGGTAACGTAACATCCTTAGGTGCTCTTACATACATACAGCCCATCCGGGGTTTGGATTTATAACTCGTTGTGCTCATGAGCACCTTCCATCCGACAGCTTTCCTCACGTCTGGGGCACCTTTGCCGTGCGGGCAAGAGCTGTGCCTGCCCCAGGGTCGGGCAGACAGAAGCCGAGCCCGGGGGTGCGGGGCTCGGAGCTCCCTCCCCGTCTGTGTGGCAGCCGTCAGCCCTCCATCTCTCTCGAAGCGTCTCCTTACTGCTGCCATGCGAGGTTTTTCTGGCCTGATCCCTGTCCCCCTGCCCCTCCCGGAGCCGTTTCTCTCCTCGCCATGCCGGCGCTCAGCGGGGTGAAGCTGCCGCTCGGAACTGGCTTCGCCCTACCCCTCCCTCCCCGCGCCCGGTGACCCTCCCCGCCGGGGCCGCCAGAGCCGCAGGGCTCGACGCCAGCCCTCCTCTGTTATAATGAACCTTTTTAGGTCATGTAAGCCAAGAACCTTGTGTTGCTAAAGACCCCATCAGTTACTTTAAGCAGTTATCGTATTTTACTGTTTACAGGGAGTAAGTCCAGAGCATGGCGCTCAGCCCATCGCATGCAGCACAGTTTATCACCAAAAACTAATGAGTTTGTGCCATCTCGCACTTCAAGACATTAAATCATGGATTTGTTTAAAATTTACTGAAGTTCACAACTTTTAATAAAGACCATCTCAACCTTCACAGTTACACGTCAAAACATCATGTCAGAATCGTGCCCTCCTCACCATTTACTGACAGCTGACTCTAAGAAAGAGATAGCATATAAAATTCACTTATTTTTTCATGCTGCCACTGCAACCATTCTTACTGTTGAAACAACTTTAGGCAGAGCAGAAGGGAAAAAAGCAGCAACAATTTTTCTGAGCTAAAATAGATACAAATGCAGTGTGCATATTGCAGGACATTATCAGGACAGCTCAGATACATAACATTAATGTAATCACTTTATTCTCTCCCCTTAACTAATGCTAGTTTTCTGCTTCTGTAGAGTTTTCAGTTTAATTTGTGCAGGAGTTTTTACCAGGTTCTCCATTTATCCACTTTGGCTAATTTCAGAGAAAACACCACACCGTATAGCTGAACATGATCACCCAGGTTATAAATGATAAATTCCACCATAAAGCTTTATAAAAATCTTTATTGCAATTTAAGTCTTTATTTCTTTTAAATGAATAGATTTTTTTAGCATCAAAATGTCTTCATTGATTTTTACATCTAGGCAAAAGCCATTCATGAAAATTAGTAAAGTAGGACATGAATCATGGAACAAGCACAGTGCAAATCTGGTGACACCAACCTTTAGCCACGTCTCAGAGACCCTTGCAGCTTTCCAGTCACACCTCTGTGCTGTCTTTCCTTCAGAGAGAGAAATTGCCTCTAGATTCTACAAAGTTATTTGGAATATTTCTAGCATTTTATGAATGTTATAAGCAATGAAAATATTCTGCTTGCTAAAAAGCCATCACTTAATTTGGACTCAGAGTAGACAGAGCAAACTCAGGCATTCAGGTGTAGCACCAAATGCTGCATTTTCCCTATAGTGACTGTCAGGCACTTCCAGGGAATAAAATCAAAGCAGCTGCTAAAACCTCACAATTCCTAGAGTTAAAACACAAGCCCACTTGGATGTGACACAAAAGCAACCAAAATGTGTGTTTAAGCCTGTCTTTTCAAGCTACTTTTTTTCTAATTTAGCAACAGAAACTTTAAAGACAAATGAATAGAGGTTGTGTATTCATGATCTGGGCAGAATAGCCAAATAGGAGACTGTATAGAGAAATAAATATTTTTTTTCTTTTCTCTCCTTCTGCAGCTTTGAAATGCAGCAGCTCTGGTGGATTCAGTAATACTAATACAAAACCGGAAAGTGGAGAGAGAGGAGAAGCAAGATTCATTAGCAGGGAGAATTCTACATAAAATATACTGGAGCTGATGGAGGAAAGGAAGAGACAGCCAAGATGTTCAGCTGCAAGTGGAGTCCAATTTGATGCTCAGCGTGAGTTTAAAGGGAAGATTTTCTCAGCCTTAAAATAAAAGAGCAGTATTGGATGCGTACGGGGCAGAAAACTGTCGTCACAGAAATGGATTGTGCCGGGCTTGGGAAAAGCGAGAGTGGCAAAAGTAGCTCATTTTGCTGTGCTACATTTATAGATGTGCTCATTTGAATGCTCCCAGGAGGACCAGCTTTCTGTGTCCAGACAAAATTATTACAGGCATCCCACCACGCCATATCCCTGGGCTAAAACCTCAGCATAAAGGAGATCCACCACAGCTTAGCCGGGAATTTTGCCTTTGGATTTTGGGGAGCAGACCTGATTTCCTGCCAGCAGATCTGCTGCTGTCTTTCATTTCTTGTAGGATCAGCCCTCTGACATACACAAATTGCTAACATCAAGGACCTGATCCTGCTTCCACTGAAATCAATACAAGTTTTGTCATTGGTTTCAATGGGATCAAGGATTCAATCCCACTGTTTTTGAAGTCAATAGGGTTGGGGTTTTCTCTGAATAAGCAAGGTTGTGTTGATACTGCAGAATGGGCCTAAATTATATTGATTATTTGGATGTAAACCCAAGCATAGAAACAGGATTAGGGGGAAAAAGGGAAACGTATGAGAAAGTGAGTGTGGAGCAGCATCCATTTGTGGCGTGCAGCAGGTCAGCAGGAGCTCAGCCGGAGCAAAGGCTGCAGTGGCACAGCACCAGGGAGCCAAGTCCAGTGGAAAATTTTGGGGAGAAGAGAGAGAAGAAATTCATCCTGGAGATCCTTTTTCATCTGCTCCTTCTAAAGCAAACCTTTGAGCCACTCATCCTTTATTAAAAATAAACAAAACATTGAAAGAAAAAATTATTGTCACATGTACACACACAGTAATTGGTTCTCCTTCTTCGCTGCTCCTTCTTTTCCCTCTTCTCTCACACGGGGTTGTTCTGTGTTTCTGTAACAACTACTGGCAAATCAGAATTTATTGTACATATGTTTGTGTTCCACTTAATAAAAAATATACTTATATTTTCAGATAAACTTTGTTAGTAATTCATGAGGTAAGTGACTATTTATGCTAATAAGGGAGAAATATATTCTCAAGCATAATGCATTACATAAATTTGAATGCAAAATGTTCAATTATGAAGTAAATACAGGTAATGCAAATAGTAAATTACATCCAATAAAAATATATAAAGAATGTGTCTTCAAAGAGAGAGAGGCTTTTATTTGCATCTGTGAGTTGTTTAAAGAGAAAAGAATTAATAAATACTGAATTACTCTTATGATGATTTAGCTCATAATTCAGCAATCCATAACGACTCCCAGTAATCAGACTGTTGTTTCATACCCTCCAATATAAGGCAGGACTGTTTCCTCAGCAATTTTATCCCTACCAGATTATCTCGTCTGATTCTATTAATTCTCTCCCATAAATCTGCTAACAGTGATATGTGATTTACTTACCCTGTTAACTGATCTGAAGACTGTTAAAAGGATTTATCTAGCAGTGCACCTAGGAGCAGTTTATGCCTTATCACTCTGTTACTCCGAAGAAGTCTTTCTGAAATCAATTTGGCTGGTTTCATAGTTAAATTCAGCGGACACTGTTTAGTTCTGCACCATAAAATAAGACACTAGATAAACAAAAGGAGCAGTAACTGTACTTAATGTGTTGGTCTTGATATGTGTTTAAGTTATAACAAATTACTCTCTGAGTCCACATAACACAAAAGCTGCACGTTCCCTCCTGCTGGATGTGGCGTGTGGGACAGGCACACGCGCTCCAGCGGCGCAAGTTCTGCCTCTGCTGCTGGCGCGCTCCACGCAGGCCGACCCCAGAGGCTTCGGAGTTAATGTTTCACGTCCCCCTGCACGGTCTGTCAGAAAACTCTCCCACAATAAATATACATTAGTTTGGAGGCTCACGAACCAGGTCAGCAGCACGCTGGGAGCGAGCAGGGCTCCACGGGTGCGTCGTCGAAGGGAGATGCTTAAAAACAAACTGGAGCAAGAGGCTGTGAGAGGGACAGGGGAGTTTTCCCTCTGCCTGGCTCGGGGCAGGATTGTTACAAACAGTGCTGGGAAAAGGGAGCAGTCTGAGGGAATTGGCCTGCGATAATTGTGGAAAAACTGAGGACTGAATAGCTCTAATTGAAATGAAAGTGTGTGATTGTTATGGAAGAAACACTGTTAATAAAGGACTGTAAATGTTTAGACACCCATTGTGAATAGCCAAATAATAAAGAAAAATACTACTAAAACAAGAATTATATACTATAGGGAAGAGAATGTTGCTTCTGAAGGTTATCCAAAAATTGCTAATAATCTTTTTTTCTCTGCAGCACTGAACAGCAGAGACATTTTGGTGCAGCAGTTCTATGTAACAACCACACAAGAACAATATCGTACAACTAATAATTTTACTCACTGTTCTGGTAGGTCAGAGCTTCAATTAATTTGCAGTACTTGCTTACATTGGTATCAATTAAGAGACGGTCCCCATTAGCTCACACAATTTCATGCGCTTTGTCTAGAGTTCAGAGTTTACTCAGGAAATTTACTTGTTTGAAAACGTAGCACTTTGAATCTTCACATCCAAACAAACTGTTTTATGGGGCTGGAGCCACACTTCCATAGCCATCTACCACACGGGCTAGGGAAATACTACAACTGTACATTCCGAAATGCAATAACCTTTTCATTTAAAAATATTAGCACATACTTTATGTCTCTCATAGGTAAGCATGTTAAGGGATATATAGTGCCACATTCATCTTGCTCAGGAGAAAAAAAAAGAAAAGGCAAATACAGGGAATTGGCCTGTCCTGGGGGGATTTATGCTGTGAGCCTGAAGTTTTGTTGATTCCAACAAAGTGAAGAAACAGGAAAGTCAGCCCGAGCAGTTAACTTGCATTAACTTTGTCATGGATCGCAATCTGTAAGATAAAGCTGCGGATGTGCACGGCTCTGTGTGTGCGGGTGGGTTGCGGGATGGTGCAGAACTGTATTTTAATTTTGTTAGAAACGTTGGTAGCATTTCTTATCTTTACAGAATTGCCACTATGATCATTTCTAGATGTAGTTATCTTCCTAAATTCACAGTATGCCCTACCCCTTTCAGCTGCCAGGAACAGTACATGCTGTATGACTTTCAGATGTTAGTACTGGCACTCACACTGATAATGGCATAGTCAGAAGATGTTATCCATTCGTAAATCCACTCGCCAAGCACTATTTCCTAAGCAGAGATTCTTTGGCTATTGCAAATGATGACTTTCACAGTCGGTGAAAAATCACCCAGAGCCTTGCCCGCACCTACAGAGTGATACCCTGAGCGGGGTTATAAATAGCAAACTCCGGGGGGGAAGGGACCAAGCTAGGGGAGAAGGGAGCATTTGAAGTACAATGTTCAAGAAGCAGGTTTAATATATGACCAAGTGTCAGAAGTCAGGTTTCTGAGAATTACTTTTCAGATAAACAACTTTATAGCACCGCACTTAATCTTACTTACTAGAGACATCTCATTTATCACGGAATTACAAGTAACTTTAATTCTATCGATATTCCCATAAAGCCCGGTCGGAAAATCGAGCCTGGCAGCCCCGGAGGCTGCGGGTCTCCCCGGCCCGCGGCGGGACACGGCGGGTGCAGCCGGGGCCGGGCGGGACTGCGGCGGCTGCGGGGGCGGGCGGGACACGAGGGGGGGGCCCGTCCTGTCCCGTCCCGTCCCGTCCCGTCCCGTCCCGTCCCGCCGCTCGGCACTGACCTGTGGACGAGAGATGGCGCTGTCGAGGTTCGGACCGAGCCGCTCCGCCGCTCCGCTCCAGCCGCCGCCGCTCCTCGGCCCCGGACCGGCCCCAGCCCCCTCCCGGAGGGGAAGGGGGGCTGGGGGCGAGGCGAAAGTAAATACAATTAGTTCTAAATGTATTAAATTAATTAGTCCTGGCCTGCACGCCGAGTGCGGCGGGAGAGGGGGCGGGGGAAGCGTGGGGTTTGCAAACTTGCGGGGCTCTCGCACCTCCGGGCGGGCGTGGGGGATGGAGGGATCGATGCCCGTCCCCGTAACAAAATAATCAATAAGTGACCGGGGCGCTGCGGAGGAGCGGAGCGATGACCCGCGGCCGGCACGGGGGAAGGGCCGCCCGCCCGCAGGTACCGTGCCGGGCACGGCGGAGCCCCGCGCTGCCTCCGCACTGCCCTCTCCCTCCCGGGCGCTGCCGGCTCCCCCGGGGTACCGCGCCCGGCTCTCCCCTTCCCTGGTCCCGGCCACAGGGAGCTCCCCCTTGCCCTCGGGTGCCGGGCCGGGCTCGGGGGCAGCTCCCGGGCACTCCGCTCCGGGGCAGGCGCTCTCCCGCGGGCGCGCACGGTGCGGCGCGGTGCGGTGCGGTGCGGTGCGGTGCGGGCCGGCAGTGCCCGAGCCAAGCCGAGCCGAGGCACCGTGCCGGCGGCCAGGAGGGGGTTAAGCGGGCGCTGACAGTCAGCTGAGCCCTGACTGACAGCCCGCAAAGTTTCCCTGTCGCTATACTCTTATGCTAATGAGGCTGGGCGGCGCGCGCCCATTGGCCCGGCCCCGAGCCCGTGTCCCGCCTGACGTCACGGGCGCTATAAAACTCCGCAATGCTTTAAACTCTCCTGCCGGATCAAACCTTTAAATATTTTTCATCTTCTTGCTGTAGCTTTGAGGCCGAGTTGGTTTTTTTTTCCTCTCTCTTTTTTTTTTTAAACTATTATTATTATTATTATTTTGGTTGCGATACAGACTTTGATTTTTTTTTTTATTTTTTTGCATTCGCTCTCTTTCCCTCCTCCCTCCCCCGATGAACCTCTCTCCTCGCTCTGCACTTTGCACGAGAGAGCCCAGAGGAAAGGCACCATGAAGTGTTAAAAATAACAAAACAAAACAACAACAACAACAAATTTACTCGCAACAACACCAGCTAACACTTCCAGCTGCGGTTCGCGAGCTGCGAAAGAGAGCGAGAGGAGAGAGAGAGAAGGGAGGGAGAGAGGAGGAAAAAAAAAAAACCCTCTATGCAAAAGGCGAATAGCGAGAGCCCCGCGCTCTGATGCATCAGCGGAGCCTCTGCGAGGGATAACGCGGAGCGGGAGAGGAGCCGCCGGGGCGGACCGGAGCGGAGGCAGAGCAGGAGAGCGGAGCGGAGCTCGCCAAAAATCAAGCTGGCTCACCCGGTGGCGACTCAGAGCAGCCCCCTCGCTCCCGGAGCGCACCCTTTCTGGAGGACTCTCGGCAGCAAAAGGATGGCATCAGAGCTGGCGATGAGCAGCTCCGACCTGCCCACCAGTCCCCTGGCCATGGAATATGTTAATGACTTCGATCTGATGAAGTTTGAAGTGAAAAAGGAGCCGGTGGAGACCGATCGCATTATCAGCCAGTGCGGCCGCCTGATCGCCGGGGGATCGCTCTCCTCCACCCCGATGAGCACGCCCTGCAGCTCCGTGCCCCCGTCCCCCAGCTTCTCGGCGCCCAGCCCCGGCTCCGGCTCCGACCAGAAGACCCACCTGGAAGACTACTACTGGATGACGGGGTACCCGCAGCAGCTCAACCCGGAGGCGCTGGGCTTCAGCCCCGAGGACGCGGTGGAGGCGCTGATCAACAGCAGCCACCACCCGCTGCCCGGCGCCTTCGATGGCTATGCTAGAGGGCAGCAGCTGGCCGCGGCCGCCGGCGGCTCCGTGCCGGCCGAGGAGATGGGCTCGGCGGCCGCCGTGGTGTCGGCGGTGATCGCCGCGGCGGCGGCGCAGGGCGGCGCGCCCCACTACCACCACCACCACCACC